>MQRK01161492.1:0-11132 GCA_001938485.1 Girardia tigrina | reverse complement strand
AGATTAATTTGGGTCGAGATAATTAAATTAAATTAACAGGAAAATTTGTTTTAAAGATGTGAATTGTTATATAAATAAATTTTGGTGTTAAAAAAATGAATCCTGATATTGAGGTTGCATCCACTTCTGACATAAATAATTTTTTTTAATTTGTTTAATATTTTTCCTAACATAGTTATGTTTTACATATTGTCATATTATTATATTTGCTTGGGCCATTACGGAACTACACCCAAAAATTTAAAAAAATAATTCGAAATGACAAACGAAACTTTAACAACAGAAACATTCTCGAAGTTACCGGAATTAACAAAAAGAGTACCGCTTGTGCTCCTAACAGCACACGGATCGATAAACACGTGTTCATTGCTCTTGAAGAAGTTAATGAAGCTTGAACGAAGGCCGTTCGTGGATTTCGTGGGAGATTTAATAGACGGAATCGTTCTCGGTAATTTACCGACTTCACAATAGAGTTTACAAAATTTCTTTTTTTTCAATGATCAAATAAATATTATCATTATCAAATTCCATCTAACTTTTGCATTGAATCGATTGGTTTCGATGATTTTGAATAACATTATTTATTTTCAATGGAATTATATAATCTTATGATTTTTTATTTTCAAAAAATTAATCAAATTAAATTCAAGCGCGTAATTGAATATTTAAACAAAGCAGTTGAATATTTTTGAAAATGATTTCGTAGACTTTTTATATTAATATAAATAGTTTTTTATTATTGGTAAATTTATTTTATGTTTGGAAGATTAATGAAAAAAATATTTTAATGTATTTTTAATGTTATTCACACATACAAATTAGTTTTTTGATTATGTAAGAGTAAAATAAAAACTCGAAACGGTTTTAATAAAATGTTTTTTTTACATATATCCGAAAAAATGTATTAGTATGTTATAATAATTTTGTTTTTGATCTGAGATCGATTTCATAATTATAATTACAGGACAGTGTCCAATAATTATGGTAATTAATTAAGAGTTATATGAAATAAAAATATTGCTCAATTCTTTTTTAGTGTCAAAACGAGATTTGATAATTTTTTTAATTCTAATATTTTGTAATACTGCTCTTTTCTGGAATTAAGGCTTCTGTGTTGGGGCCTATGTCTAAAACAAACTTCAGCAATTATTAGAAGAAGTCGGAATTTCATTTGATAAACATTTATTAATAAGATAAAAAATTTGTAATTTTCTTCTGCATCTGGGATTTTTGAATCTTCGATATATTTCCCACAATTAACTGCTTTTTAAAATAATTGCCAAATTAGATTATTTAAACAACTACAATTTAATTTTATTAATTACATTTAATTAAATTTAACTTTTGTTAAATTTAATTAAATTTCATCGAACTATTTAAAAGTTATATTATAAATTCGGCAATTAATTTTCGGAGAGACAACATACTTTACAACATACGACACATCATACCAAACATTCCTCACATCAATATTTATGAGATTTAATGTGTAGCGCAACACTCGAAAAAATTGCTTCTTTTAACTGTTGCTTGTTTGTAATGACTCGCTTTGCCACTACTCTATATCTGAATTCCTATTTGTATCAAATATAGTATCAAATACCCAAAGAATTTCCTGTCAGGTTAAGACTTTTATATTGTTTTCATCTCGAAATTCAGTAACTTTTTTGTCTTTGTGACATGGATCTAATCATGCATAAAAACACAGTATTCCTTATATTTAAGGAAAAAGACGAGTTTTCACTACTCAATGGTATTGGTACTTTCTTACCGTCCCTTCCACAATGTGCAGAGATCTTACACCCCTGATTGAGATTACAAACCATCACAGGACACTTAACTATTACATTTTTTACAAGTCGTACTTAGAGGAGTTGTTCCCTATGCAATGTCGGATGAAAAAAATTGTCGACCGAAAATTGAAAAGTGGATATTGTGGAGAACCAAACCTGCAAAATAATATCATAATAAATAAATATCGTTTCCAAATGATTAATTAATGTCAAGATGTGTCGAAATTCAGTAATGGCTGCATTTATTGAGATTGGGACAGAATTTTGGGTGAGTAATTCTTGGTTGAAAAGGTTATTAAATGTGATTTTTTGCTAAAAATGATATAAATTAGAAAATTATATGCACTATTAAATCTCTGTAATTATCATGTATGAACCTTTCATCTTCTCAAATTTTTTTCTGAATATTCTTGGTTGCAATAATATTCTGAATTTTTCTTTTTCTGTCCACAAATTCCATGTGAAATATATATTTGCTGCCATGAAGATATATAAAAGAAGTCATTATTAGAAGGAATTATAAGTATCACTGTGTAATTTTCACTTTTCAAAATACCACTCGATCTCAGATAAATGCACCAACTGAGCTTTCATTATCTGTAAGTATTGATATATTCCAAAAAACTTGTTCCAAAATTTCTTTTAGAGATCCAATTAAGTTTTGTAATCATTTAATCCCTTCTGGTGTTAATAGGACAAAAATTTTATTTATTATAATAAGGTAAGACTTTTTTCAAATTTTCAAAGAATAGGACAGTAAGATCAATTTAGTTTTTCCTATGTAATTAGATTAAATGCAGGGATTCAGTTGAGGGCAAAATTCATCTCCAGCCGGAGCAGGAGCCGGACCGGGTATCAGTGATCGGATGACCGGAGACATGAGACATGAGCCGGAGGAGACTTTAAAGCAGTATATTGATATTTTCTATGAGTTATTATTTAAATTATTTGTTTTTTAAGTTTTTCATTTTCAATCAAATGATCTCATCTTCCACTAACTGAATAAATGATTTTATATTGTTGAAAATAAAATTATCTTGAATAAATGCGCATAAAATTACCGTTAAGATTTAAATACTGCACAATTTGATTATTATGATCAATCGACAGTGTGTGTATGTGTCTTCAGTTGCAACCATATTTGCGATTGATAGTTTGACTTATTTGTCCATTCGTGCAATCTATTATCAACTGTATTTTTTTACACACGTACTCATACGAGAAATATTGAAGTAAGATCTATTCGTGTATTAAATGATACGTGTGTGTAAGGGAGGGTTTTTAATTACATGCACCGAACTTATATGGCTGGACGAGTAATAGATATATTCTTTTGCATATTCATTGACTAGAAATTGCGGAAGATTATTTTAGAATATGTTATACCAATCTAATTCTGGACTATAAAATCTATTTAACATTTTTTTGTCTTGCACCTTTAATTTTTTCAAGTTGTGGAAAATCCAAGTTTTTGACTTATATTATCAGTTGCAGCGCCACAATACAAGTTTCTTTCTCGAAGCAAATATTTCGGAATGTCCATAATGTCATTCATGAATCAAAGTAATGGTCACAATATTGTTAATGTCATGAAAGATCTCCAGTTTCCACCCATTTCTTGCCTCGTCTAGACTCTAAAATTGGTTATTCGAAATAGCTTATTAGATAAATGGTAATGAACACACTATGAAGTTTTAACAATAGTCTCATCTTCACCAACTTCAATTTTCTGAAGTACATAGATTAATTCTGAAAATTATTCAGCTTGTATCAACAATGAATAAAAACTCACCCTTAGCACTGTCGCAACGAAAGTAGAGAGATGAGTTAACTAGCGAGATTAGTCCTGCATGGCTGCCGCGACACTATTAATACAGTAGAATAGCAGTGGGTCTTTGTAACTGCTGGACAGGGGATAGCTTCGATTATTGAATGTGTTAAAATTTTATAAATACTGAGGGAAACTCCATATCAGACACACAACGTTTCAGAAATTTTCTTTTGCAATATTTTTATACACTATTCTAGGAAAATATTCTTTTTGAAATCAGCAATTATTCTTACAATTTATTTTAACCATATCGAATTCATTCATTCCAATGAATTCTGATATTGACACTACTTCTTCGACCAATAGAAAAACCTAAAACAGTTACGAGGTTACATATTTTCTTATTCTACTTTAATGAATCTATTATGGTAAAAATTTAAATACAATTTCATGTTATTATTTTAGTTCACTTTTATTTAATTTTATTAATTGTTATTCAGTCTTTTAATTAAAGTGTTCGGTGTTAATAATTTAACTTCAGTTTTATGCGAGGTTCGCGTTTTGGTTTAATGGTCTGTACATAGAATGTGCGTGGTTTCGATCATGAGAAATTGTCATTGTAAATTCCTATTCAGGATTTTCTTGAAACAAAAGAAATGTTTACTAAATTTTCTGCAATCGAAAAGAACGAATGGCAATGCGACTTAACTTTTCTTACCGACATAACATTACATATTAATGAGCTGAATTTAAAACTCCTGGGAAAAGGAAAGCTAATATGTGAACTGGCACAATATATACGGGAATTTGTGTCTAAATTAAAACTTTTCGTGATACAGATGCAAAATCAGGATTTCACTCGAGATTTCGTTAATATGGAAAAATATAGAGAAGATACTAATTTTAATCATCTGCGCTGTGTCTTGTGGTTTCAGAAACTGCAAGAAAAATTTGAAGAACGATTTATTGATGTTGAGAAATTTAGACCTGCTTTTCAACTAATGCAAGATCCTTTCAGTTTTGACATAACGAATTCTGAGTTGTCTAAAGACATCGCGAATTTGCTAAACTGTGATAGTCGCAATTTTGAAACAGATATGATCCTGCTTCAAAGCTTCATCCTGGAAACGATGAGTCTATTTTATTAAAATGGAGTCACTTCTTAAAGTTAAATGAATTTTTGGTACTCAACTCAGCTATTGCGAAGTTATTGAGTATGTTTTGAACAACGTGGGTTTGCAAATCCTCTTTTTCTGCTGTAACATCCATTAAGTCCAAATACCGATCCAATATCAGTGATGAAAATTTGGTGGCAGAACTAAGATGTGCAGTTAACGTGAGTTTTACTCCAGACTTCAAGAGCATTGTGCAAGAAGAAAATTGTCAAACATCATATTAAAATTTTTGTTTGTGTTTTTTTTGTAATTTTGTGTAATAACTAAGATGAATTTAATTAAAAAAAGTATTATGTAACATTTTTTTTATAATTATTTTTAATGTGGCAAATTGAAAATTTTAAAAAACCGATTATGGCTCAAATCGAATTTCTGTTGGACACCGCTGTTTTAGGGCAATCATAGCCTGGGTTTGATGAATAATGTCTATTCTGGATTTTTGGAAAGTCGATATGTTTAATTTTTTTCGGAATGTTTGCTGTTAAGTTTTATCATCCTTTTAGAGACCATCGGGTGGGAATTTGAATGTTCAGGACGTGAAACTGGACTAGGACTATAATTATTATTATTCAGGTGAGATATTTGTTCTGAATAATTTTCTTTACTTTATTAAAGTAGGGAATTTGTCGAGAGGGACCGATGTTTCTGATACTTCCAACCCAGAAGTGCTTCTCCGCTTTTAAAAAGACCCCGAATGACGGAGTCGGACGCGATATCCTCCCTGCCTGTGCCAATTATTTCACATTTGGATTTATTCTCAATCGCGCAATGGATTTATTCAGTATACCAGGTGATTGATAAACTTAATAAAGCTTGTTTTTATTTAATTTATTTGTATTTTAATATATTTTCGTGTTCTTATTCAATTGTCGATTATTGGTTTTCTTATTTTGGTTGAATCTTCTTTTTTGTGTTTTTTCATACTCGCGACATGTTTTCCTAACTGTTCAACAGCGTGGTTTACAGTTTTCGATTTTTGACTACAAATAACGAACCCTCTTTCAACAATATTTCGACAATTGAAAACTAAATTTCGTCTGTGGAACTGGTAATAATCGCCACTTTATTCAACAATATTTGTACAATTTTAATTGTATTTATTATCCATAATAAAACACAAGAAACATGAACACAGCTCCTTATTTTAAATTCAAATTTTTCAATTTTTAAGTTTAATCAAAACCAAATAAACATTTTTTCTTAATTTATTAAATTTTTTCATTCATTTTTATTTAAATAATCTAATTTTTACATTTTTTAGACAAGCACTTTTTATCTGAAACAACTCTTTTTACATAAAAACATTATATGATAAAATATACATGGAAAACTTTATAAAGAAACAATCTAGTACAATTTAAATTTTACTGGTTATATTATGAATTATAGTCGTTAATTTTTAACAAAATCCTATTTTTCAAACTCAAATATCACTCCAAAGATTCACGAAGCTTCAATATTTTGATATCTGAATTATCTATTTTGCTTCCCTCAAGAAGAATCGAATATTCTGAGTTCGCGAAACAAATTCTTTCATTTTAGTATGTTTTACTTTTTCTTCATCATTGACATATTGCATCTACATGCGTCCCATCAATTTCTCATTCCGTAACTCATAAAACAGATCACTTTTCACTAATATTTTGACTTTCTGAATATGTTTGGATATTTTCGGATTCTTGATAATGTTAGAACAAGTATTCATAGTCTAAAAAGCAATATTTCGATCTTTCAAAAGCTAATCGTAGCTTGTATTCAAAATATTCGTTCTCTAGTATTCCTCAATGAGTTCTTAATCAATATATTATTCTTGAGCTTTATTTGCTTTTTCATAACATCGAAATTGCAATTGATTTGAGTTACAAGTGTATCCATGATTGAACATTTTGAGTATTTTGCCACCCTTATATTGAAACAATTGTTGTTAACTAGATCTATCTCTATAAATATTGGTTTTACAATTTCATAATATGACAATTCTAAAGTTCATTTGATAAAGTTATGGATAACAAAAGGTAATCCATGAAAAATATTTCTAAAATATAATTTATTTAAAAAATGAACTATCATACTTATGTAATTGATTTAAATACCATTATTTAATTGAAAAAGATTCATTGTTTACTAACTGACATTCTGCCACAAGGTTTCATAAATACTTTGTATATATATATATGAAATATATGAACGTGCTTTTATGCTACTGCTTAATAAAAACATATAAATTATAAATTACAAATATTAAAAAAGAAAATTGTAATAATAAGAACAATTATTATTTTATAATAGTAAGTTATATTTATTATTATTTAATATGCTCATTTTAAAGATATAATCTTAAAACCCGGTAACCAATTTTATTAGAATGTTGGAAAAATAATGTTCGAACCTATACAAGAATAATATTATAATCCTATTTTATTTACCTTATTATCTTATTGTGATCATGATGAACTAGAAAGCTGTATCATTATTTTCATAGGGACTGAATGAATTTTCCAACAATCTTCAAATTACTAAGTTTAATCTAAAATCTAAGTTTACTAATTTACCTACACAAGTCCACCAGCTGACATCTTGCATCTCACCCAACTAATTTTCCAGATACATTTCTAAAAGCAATCTTCTAATCCATTGACATTAGTTATCTATCATAAACGTTTTACTTCTTATAAACATTTGATACTCTCATTCACTAGATCTCCTTCTTTGTTCTTCAAACATTTATTTATGCATTTTTTCAAATATTATTGACAAATATTAAAAATTATAAATGTTCTTTAATGGGTTTGACTTTATTAGTAACATTACAATTTGCGTAAAAACAATGATTAACAACACAAACAAACTCATTTTTACAACAGCCTTCGGTAACACCATCTGCGGTAAACATCTTTTTTGATTGATATATTTTTTTGCATATTTATTCAAAGTAAATTTTAAAATACACATTAGCTTTTTAAATTATTTTAAATTTAATAAGTTAAATTATTTACTCAAAATATTATTAAAATTTCAAATTATAACACTTAATTAATTAGTATTTAAACATTATTCTCATTAAATTTAGATAATTAATCAATAACATATCTATCTCATCTGGGTAGGAGAGTCACCAATCTAAACTGCATACAAACCACCAACTCACAACATTCAGAATTTCCCCTAACATAATTATAATTGTAAAACTTCAGTCAAGGTAATAACTTTCTGTCGAATAATAATAATAATTGTTAGGTTCAACCGATATCCGGATGTTTCATCACATTTTTATTTTTCTAGTGGACGATTCACCACCGAATGTTTCATCACCGGACGATTCATCACACTTTAAATAAAATTTTATAAATTTTTTTTAAAAAAATCAAATTTTTATTTTCGCCAAATAATTTTTTTATTAAATAAACAAAAAAATATTTATGAGGGATGGCATACCAGCCTTCAATCATTGTTCTTTGGCAATCATACATCAATGTGGACTTTTCTTCAGGGAATAATGAAAGAAACGGCTATACAGACTGGAAGTTTTTTTTATAGGCCAGAGAAAAAAGTCAAAGAAAGCCGAAGAAAAAAATGTGTACTACTTAAATAGTAGATCAAGTATGCAGTTCACAGTTACGGCAGATCAAGTCGTTTGACGTTTTAAAATGCAATCTTTCATTTGTCATACTGTTAATAAATATTGTAATTTTTATGTTGTAATAAAAACATATATATATATATATATATATATATATATATATATAATTTTAATTCAGTCTTTCTCAATTAGTGATAATAGGTGTCTTAAAAATAGTTTGTTGTGAAAGTTATTGAATTTAGTACGAATTATCGTTAAAATAATTGTTTTTATTATTTAAGCAAGTGTGATGAATCGTCCGGTGATGAAGTCTTAGAATCGTTGAACAACCCGCATTGATTTCACAATTAAAATGGAGATAGGATTTCAAAAATTTATTTCAATACAAATTTTTGGTTTTTTAAACAAATTTCCGAGGAACATTGTTTTTTATTCCCATATCTTTTTTATCCCCATATATAAATAAATGTATGTTAATATGAATACGTTAAAATTTTAATTTAAATGTTACAATCTCACAATTTTAAAATTTACAATTTCCAAATTTTACAGTTTGACAATTTTAAATTATAATGTTCAATAATAATAATTATTATTAATATTAACCATCAAGAACGTAGACTAATATATTTCCGAAATAAAACCAAGAACTAAACTCATCATTTCTACATCAATGGCAAGTCAGTTTCTTGAGGTTAATGAGTAATTTTTATTAGAAAGACTTTTTAGTATCGAATTAAATAGACATTTACATTATCATAGTAACTTTTCTATCAATAAAACTAAAAATATCACTTTTAATTCAATTATTACAACTGAAAAACACCGGAGAAAACTTTGAAATATTGACGACGAGGGGGGCTTTGACACACATTTGGTTGCGGATCTTTGCCATTTGAAAATATGACTTCAACCAACCGGATTTGGTGACTGGGTCTGGATAATTGATTTGGGAACATAAGTCATTTGATTTAATAATACTATTATCATTATAATTACAACAGTTATTATTATTAAATTGTGTTTTGTTGTGAATTTCTGATGATTTTAAATATTTTGGTTTCATTAATAAAACTTTCTTGTTATTGTTTTTCATCTTTTTGTGAATAGACGAATTGCACTTTCCGGAATGACTGTCTGATTTTTCTGGAGATTCTAGCAACTGAAGAAACACTCTTTAATCATTCAATTAAACTTTAAATTATAAATAATGGTTACAATAACTAAATTCGGATCATTATATTTTATAATGAAATATAAAAACTTTAATAACGAAATATAGAAAGTTAAATATATAATATAGAAAAGGATTTGGAATTAAATTGTTTCTTAGGGAAAGAATATTCGGATGTTTTTTTATATTTCTCAAGATGCAGTAAATGGTTTTCGACTAAATTTTAATAAACTCTATAGAAAAACTGTGTCAAACATTACTTAATTTTAATTTTTATTATTTGTAATAAAATAATTAATTTTTGAAATAAATAAATCATTAAGTTTTAACACATGTGGTTCAGGTTCATTCAAATGGTCACTGTGACCCTCGCGGGAAATCCGGACCATAGAATGTTTCATTAAATGATTTTAATGCCTTTTAGTAAAACTGATCAGAATTATTCGTTTTCAAGCTGCGTTGAGGTTTGAAATTCTCAACGGAATTTTAGACTACTTAGGGGATGGAAAGAAAGAAGTTACTACCGTATTTTTCGGACTATAAGGCGCACCTTAAAACAGATTTCTTGTAAAAGTTGAGGGATGCGTCTTATAATCCGATGTGCTTTATATATTAAATTATTTTATATAAACTTTATAAATCTAATATAAAATCTAATAATGTTATTAAAGAAAACACGTGATATTAAATATATTCTTGTTTGAATATTTTAAATATTTTGAACCATTTTAACTTTATTTAAATTTTTAGTCTATGAAGCGATTTTCATATAATGCAGCTTTTAAATTGAGTGTAATTGAGGAATCAAAGATTATAGGGAATCGGGCAGCGGCCGTGAAATATAACGTAAATGAATCGATTATTGGAAATTGGCGCAAGCAAGAAGATGACCCCCGCAAGTAAAGAAGACAAAATTCAGCCTTCGAGCGAGATGGAACGACCTTGAAAATATTTCGGAATATTAATGTCATAATGTCATTTTTATTTTTAAAATTATGACATAAATATAATTGATGATGATGAAGAACATTCCGAAACATGTACTGCAATCAATTTATTAAGAAAGCTTTAACAAAATTATTTTTTAACAATATATATACATATATAAGTATTTGTACATTCTGTTTTTCAATAATAACTTTTCAGAAGGAACTGTCGGGATCTCAAATTATCAAATTCCCCCTACTGGAGGATATCAACCCCACTTGCATTCAGAACTTGATTGACTGGTGGCCAGTCATCAAGCCCAAGAGTTTCATCAAAAAATATTAAGTGATTCTTGATAATTTCAGATCATAATTGTTGTTTTTTAAACTGTTAAGTTTGTGAAAATGATTTTTGATTTTCACATTTTATTAACTTTCGGAAATAAATCATTGTCCATAAAAAATTTCTCGTTTTTTGTGTTAAAATGGTTGCTAGTACCCTTAAAATTAACCTGTAAACTCTAAATTGTTTAAATGTATGAATGTATTGATGTTGTATGGTGAATCACTTAGAATGGTAATTCTCCCACCCAGATGGAAATTGGTATTTTTTTATATTTAAAGTGATTGACTATTCGAACATAATTAAAATAATCATTTGATGAGTTTATATTTTTTAAATTAACAATTAAAATTAAGTTTAATACTTTTTT
>MQRK01161448.1:0-14146 GCA_001938485.1 Girardia tigrina | reverse complement strand
TAGAGGACAAAATTTATCTTTATTGTATCGAATTTTGTAAGTCCTGTATTTTTTGTTCTCAAGTAGCAAGACGCTGATGATCACTGGGTAAACTGATTTTTGGATTGAAATATATTAATGCAATTGAAATATATGAATGCACGTTAGAATGAAGTCGACTCGGAATCTTCTGATTATATTTGAATTATCTTGCATTTTATCTTTATTTATTTTTTAAATAAATTTCATGGTCTTTTATTAATATATTGAGAATAAGATGTAATTATTCACCATGTTATTCTTATTGTCAGGTATTTATAATTTATTTTTTAAATTTCGATATTTATTAATCAATAAATTTATTACAATTTAATTATTAAAATAATATTATTTAATTATATCATGTAATTTATTTTTTTTACACGTGGTTGCTTTGAGTCAATCATTTAGAGGCGGTAGCTTAAAGCATTGCCCCCCCAGATGGTACTGACTCAGAGCAACTTAGTTCTGCCACAAAATTAA
The DNA here is from genome assembly GCA_001938485.1 of Girardia tigrina. Lineage (NCBI taxonomy): Eukaryota > Metazoa > Platyhelminthes > Tricladida > Dugesiidae > Girardia > Girardia tigrina. The sequence continues at coordinate 13,645 of MQRK01161448.1, read as the reverse complement.
TTTTATCTTTTATAAATAAGTATATGTGTGGTCAAGAGAACACTACAAAAATATTTTTAAAATAAATGATATTCAATATGTTTTAATTTAAAAGGACATGAAGAAATAAATTGAATTACCTGATCCTGGAATGTACATCCACCAAAAGCCCATACACAACAAAAGACAAAATATAATTCGAATAATTCTTTAGAAGATTCGTTTTGGGCGATTCCATTTTCAGGTGTTAGTAGACAATCTAATAATCTGCACAACATTTCCACTTGACTGATTTCTGGAACTGGGGTGATCTTCTGAAACTTGGATTTCATGGCATCGAGACACATAGGAACATATTTATCAAAGAGAACTGTTAAATTAGCTTGTTCAGTTTGGGCTTCGCGTTTATTGATCCAACTGGTAACAAAAGGCTGCCATCCCAGATCCTAAATGTAATATTGGAGTATTAATATTTAAAATGATAAATATTATACGGTTGGATTAATGTAAAGAATTCCAGCGCGGGACACTGTTGCTGGAGTAGCTGTTTTTAAGTGACTGATCTCAAACAATAGTCTCATTGATGGAGTTAAAGGAATTCTTTCATTGCTGGCCAAAGTTAACACTTTGTTATCGTCCATAACGGTATTTAATGATTCTATCCACATTGGATCTATATCTCCATCCAAAACAATCCATTTTGGTCCATCATGTGAAACGTTAGCCAAATCTCTCATAACAACCGAAAAGAGACCTAAAAAATTTTAAGATAATTATAGTAATTTTTAAATTGATAGCACTTATGTATATATGTTTTGGTAATAAAAGAAATTCATTTAAACTATTCGATAAGAAATACTAAAAATCTATTTATTTTAAATCAAATGATGTATTTAAAAATACTAAAAAACGAAAACAATTATGAAGTAGCAATCTAAATTTAAAGTTACCGTCTCTTGAAGGTGCATCTGATTTGAAAATGTTTTATAAGAACTCTCCGATATTATATTTATAAGTGATTTAGACTACTAATAATATACCGAAATATTTCTCAAATAAATCAAAAACTCCTTTGAGTATTCAAGATAATCTAGTTTATCAATTTAAATAGCACAAGTGTGAATCATTGTATGTTAGAAAAATAAATCGTCATCTCCACACTAGATTATTTGAACACACCCAGCCGAGTAGAAATAGTTCTATTCTCGATCTCATTTAAATGCAGAAATTAAGACATGTAAATTGTGTGAGTGAATTCACAGTTTTGAGAAAAACCTCTGTTGTAGTATTAGAGGATGGTCAAGGACGCATTATTTATAGAGCATTTTAATCTCTACGTAACTGTTCAAATTGATTTGTCCTATCATGTTAACGTATTTTAAAATTGATAAATTGTATAATTGTTTTAAAGGATTTGTAATTTTTACAACTCTTAACAAATGATGATTTATTCATGGAGAAACATGTTTTTATAATAATTATTACTATAATTATTAATAATATTTGTTAGAAAGAGATACTAAATTGATCTAAGAATGAAATCTCAAACAATATAGAATTTCGATACTTGGTATGAGCTTCAATGATGAAAATTTGAATAAACTAGTTTCAGATTATAAGAATTAAAATATTAATCATCCATCTGATTAGGAGAGACACAGTCCCAAATCAACATACAACATTTAAACATGCAAACAACACACAAAACATCAACAATTTAAATATTTCTCACAAGTACGAAACATATAGCATCCATAAATATAAAAACTCCGCAGCTATAAAAATAATAATAATGTGCTTAGGAGTAAAAGAATAACCTATTCGCAAAATTCAGTTTTAAAGCAAAATATATGTATTATTTACCATCTTTCCACTCTCGCGTTGCTGGATTGATTATCCCAAATAATTCATCATTTGTCACTGCTTTTGGATTAATATCAATAGCAATTGGTTTTTTGTTGGCTCTTTTGTATGTTCTGTTGAGAGTCTTCCATACATTTGTTTTACCAGTACCCGCGTTGCCAACTATGAAAACTGAATGTCGAACATCGAATAATTCTTGCAATTGAACAACCTGTAGAAAATTAGATAAACGCTAAATTATGAAAACATGAATGCCTTGAGAATGAAATTGTCTTCCGGCTGCAGATGATATTCTAAAACCGCTTGTTTGATTTCAGCTTCAAAATCAGCATTTCTCTTCCGAGGTACATCAAGAGCGGGGAACAAATCACCAATTAAGCCCATAAATATTGGTAAGTCATCGGTCACAATTTTTGGAGTATTAAAATCTCTCAAAGCTCTCATCAGGACTTGATCTTCTGGTCTTTCTCGATCATTTCTTTTTAAACCACCGGCTACCACTAAGACTGATTTAATAGCTCTCAAGCCCCAGTCATAATGATCTTGTTTGCTGAGTAACTCGCGACACAGGTTATACAACGTAATGAATTTTCTTGCCAAAAGTCTAGCTTCCAAAAAGCCTTCTGCTACAAGCATGATTTCGCAAATTAAATCAAAATCTGGTACAACCATTGCACATGGTCGGAAAAGAGCCTTAAATAGAACAATAATTTTATAAATGAAAATATTCAGACATACCTTTAAATTTTCTGGTAACTCTGTTCTTCCAGCATAACCCGGATTCATTGTAATGAAAATTCCAACTGTTGGTGCAATCGTAATGGTTTCCCCTAAAAATTTAAAAGTCGTATATTCGTCCCCATCGCCACGCATTTGCTCATGAGAAAGACCCTTCAAAGCATCTTGAATACATTTCACTTGAACAGCAACCACGGATAACACTTCGACAGATATTCGATTAAATTCATCAAAACATCCCCATGCTCCACATTGTGCGAGACCCTTGTATATATTACCTGTTAAATATATGAACAACTTGCAAATCTCTTTCATAAATATGTTATTTAAAAGGTTGTTCAAAATGAACTTGGACAAAAATACATCGACAAATTGCTTGAATCAGAGGCATTAATCAATGAAAATATTTTCTTAATTTCTAATTTTAAAGTTTCCAATCCAACTTCAAATAATACAGTATTATATAGTGAACAATTCAATAATAGTTAAATTGAAACACTCACTTAAAATTTAGATAATAATAAAATGTAAAACTAGTGAAATATTAATATCTTTATATATTAAACATAGTAAAAAAAAAGCAGAGAAAGAAAGAAGACAATAATATATCATCATAAATAGAAATAATATTGCCCAGAAGAGAAGTAACCACAATGTTGTGAAAATTAATTACCTCTGACCTAAATGAATAAAATAATTTCTAACGAACGTTGGATCGAAGCATCGTCTGGTGATACTTTGGATCTGAGGCACTGTTTCGTTTGTTATTGCTTTATGATTAAATAAATAAATAAATATTGATTTTTTTTACTGTATGATAAGTTGCATCCTTACACTAACCATAGATTTTAAACTAATTGTTCGAAACACTTTGAAACTTAAAATGTTAAAACTATTATCGTGTTTTCTTCGGTGTAGTATAATCCTTTAAACGCATTTTATCATATGAAAAAAGGCGCTGTTGTAGTAGGTTGATCCGTAAATTTTTGTTTATCACACTTCTTTTAGCTAACAGACGTTATCAAAACCCCATAATCTTTGGTTAAGTCTCGTTAACGTTATGAACCAATATATTAATCCAAGGATAATCAAGATCATTCAAGGTAAAATGTTTAATTTTTGCAATTTTCCTCTCGGAAACTTATATATTGTGATGGATCTTAGTTACTGATGTAGGTCTAAGGCCACTCAATGTCATCTCAATGTCATCCGAGATCAAATACTTAAAATTTGAATTAAATAATAGGCGATCGAGAGTTTCTTATCAAACTTGATTCCTAATCATAAAGTAATTATATTAGCTAAATGATCCTTTAATATACTGCATGATTATTCTAGACCTTAGTCAATATCTCAAAATCAAAGTTTTTTTTCAAAATATTTTTTTTAATATTGTTGAATAATCAAAGAAACTATGATTTATTTTCTAAAAATGTGCACTGTATTCATAACACTGAACATTATTTAATAGGTAAATCTCATCATAACATACTAATCACCGTATAATATGCTATTCGCTGTAAAAACCGGATCTTTAGAAGAGAAAATACGTTGAACGACACTCACTGCTGCGAGTACTGATGTATATTTTTGTATTGGTTAAAATTTTGATAATGTTAGTGATAATTCGATATTATTAAAAACGTGTTTGAAATTATTGCTAGTATATATTGTTTTAGAAAAATCTTTACCTATGGATTTATAATCCATTTGTTCCGAGCAGTTGTAAACATAAACCATCATTCCTAATGCACGACCTAAATCTTTAGTTGTTTCAGTTTTCCCAGTTCCGGCTGGTCCAGCTGGAGCTCCACTCATGAATAAATGTAGTGACTGAGTTAGTGTGATGTAACACCTATCTGTCAGAGGCGTTATCACCAATCTTGGAGTATTTCCCAAATATTCATGATAATAAAGGAATTCAGCATCACAAATGTTGGCCAGACAATCTTTTAGCTTTTCATCCCATCTGAAGAGATGATTTATAGAAAAATATTTTTTCGGATTACTTTTACCTATGTCTTAACTGAGAAAGCCAAGTAAAAGCTTCAGCATTTTCCACTTTTTGATTAATTAATTTTGCTACGACATCCCGGTTGTGTACATCAATTGTACAAATTGTCATGATCTTTTGACGATCTTCAGCACTGAGATCTTTCACAAGCATTGTTATTAAAGAATTGAGATTATTAATCTGACAAAAGAAAGATGAAAAGTTATTTTAAATGAGAAGAGGTTCATCACTTGTTTTTTATTGAAATCTTTCAAGGCATTTTCAAAACCTTCTTCCAATCGTTGAAATGCCAACTGGGTTTCACTTGCCCATCCAATTTGAGAGTTAGAAAGAGCAACTTGGGCTGGAAATTCAAATAACCACTGATCACGGGGTTTCTCCTCGTAAACAGACACTGCATCTGATAGCCGATGTCTCATTGTATTTCTCATGTTTTTCAGTAACTTTGTTAGCCATTGTTCTACTCTACCATCCAGTAACACAGGTTCGAATAAATCTACTTTTTCCCCGTCTTTGCTATACATTGTTATTGCTGTTTTAACAGAGTCTTTTTTATCTTGAGGTTTGTCATGATCAGAAAATTTCAACTTTGCCATACTATCAAAAAGTTTAGTTAGATGCTTCATAACCTAGATTTAGTTTTAATAAATTGCTATTCATACAAAACTAATTTACTATTTCTGGTTCGTTACCATGAGACAAAATGTCCAAAAGATCGTTGTGAGATACAAAATAAAATCTCGGGAAAGACAATCGTTTCGTTTCCATGTAATCCATTAGAGCCTTTTCACATTCACCCAATTGACTTTGTATGGTTTCTAATCGTTCAATAAGACCATCAACATTTGTAGCTTGAATAACATTTTTAGTAACGGTTACCTACGAGAAAATAACAATAATTAATAAGAGAAATATAAGCAAAATATGAGTTAAACAATAAAAATATTTCCATCAATTTTAATTTTTGGTGGAAATATTTCATTCAATATTTTAAACCTTCCTCTCTGAATTGAGAATCAATTTCTATAATTTTATTGACCTATTATTGAACAGAAAATGAATTGTAAAATTTTGTAGACTTAAGTTTTGCATTATTATTTTACAAAAAAGAATTGCAAAAGGCTATGATAATAATTATAAATTCCTTATTGAAAGTTAATATATACATTCTTCAGAAAAAAGTAAATAACCTTGACATAGTAGGAGAATACGTTTTACTTAAACTAGATTAGCTACTACTGGATGGTACACCCGTTTACATTTTTTTAGGGTCCTTTTACATTCATTATGAACACTGGGCATTATATTTAACTCAATTTTGGATACATTGAATTTTTAAATAAAAATTTTAAAGATTTTTTTATAAAAATATTTCTTGATTTACATTTAATTTACAAATTGTAAATCTCCGTTTATGTAAATTTTCAGAAGTAAAAACAGAATAAATTTTTTAATGTGGTGATAGTACTCTTTATGATTAGAATAATCGTTACTAGATATTTAGCTTACTATTAAGGCTGGCAGCAGGTTCTATCTCTCAGACTGGAAATTCTCCATAATCCCAGGCGCTAATATTAACGCAGATCGAATACTTCTCTTCACTTTACTGATGATGGGGTTTAGGAAGGGGGAATATTGAGGCAAGTGAACCACTTTCATATGGTTGGGAGTAACAATAAAAACGTTGTCATGTATCAGATAATGTTTGGTGAGAGGAAGGTAGTGGACGAGTTCGGAAATAAATTCTTTATATTTATCTCAATTCACACTACCGACAACCACTTTAAAATGTAGTGGTCCGTTTGTAGAAATGGCCATGATGAGGTAGATATTTTTTCCTCGAGGTATTGGGACTGGAGTATAAATCCGAGTTCCCATTTTTGATCGACCATTTATTTATTTATTTAATATTTTTTTAATTTTAATTAATTTTATTTAATTATTTTAAATTTCCAAATAACCTTTGTAAAACTTTAAATGCCATTAATGAATGTAAAAATAATTTGTGTGTATGAGATGTGTTTTTTAATTTATTTTTCTGTTTGTGTATGTAGTTTTGTATGTTTTTTATTTTTTCTATCCACTCTATATTTATGTACTTATAAAAATTTAATGTTCTTATCGAATGAAAATCACGTAAAATTTTATTAGTTTTTTCATTTTTCTTTGTATGCTTTATTTGTTTATATATATTGATTATATATATACTTAATCAATTTAATAATGCTCTTATAATTTGTAAACAGGTGGTGTATCATCTTAAATTGGAAACAATATTTACGAATTCTTAAACATAAACTTAGGTGGATAGTGGTTAAGAAAGGATTTTTTTGGTGTGTGGCCTACTCAATCCTGAGATATAACCTTTGGAATTTATTCTGTATGATTGGAAAGATTATTTGGGAGAATCAAACAGTTACAAGGCTAGAATCCTAACTTCAGTTTTTAGACTAATATTTATCCACTCTTTTGAATCAAGCTTGTCCTTTGGTAAATAAAGGGTCAGAGGTGATTTATTATGAGCTCAAGGTTCAAAGTTAACTGATAATCATAACAGACAAAAAGTTCCCAGTTGATTATGATACATTCACAAGTTGCTGTTTCATTTTTCGTGTTAAAAGTGTTTCCACAAGTCAAGTGCACAACTTTCAATAACCAAAGCTTGAAGTGATGTAGTGGTTTTGAAATTTTGTTTTCATTGTTCTTACAAAATAACAAATATGATTTTATAAAACTTCAGTATTCCATAGTGCTTATCTAACGAGAATTAAAATCAAAATAACAAATTTTTTATCGAAATTAACAGCAAATATTATACAACTCCATATAAATTTCACAAAAGATATCTTACGTCATTCAAAAGAACTTTAAAATCTTTATCGATTCCATCAAAACGTTGACTTGATTCTGGTAGCTGCAGGCGAATATCTTCGGTTCCAATGAAGATTGACTCTAAACTTGTCCAAGATCGGGACACCTCCATGTAAATACTTAGAACCTGATCGGCAGTTGATAACTTGCTTAACCAGTCTTTAACTTCAACCAAGAAGTAAGCATTGTGTTTTGACATCAACAGGTTTTGTAATTGACTCTGATTATCCTCCAGGTTTTCCATTATTTCTTCATTTATTTTCAATAAAGTAATTTGAGTTCTGGGGAAAAAGTTCTTTTTAATAATGACGAGTAATTTAATAAAAATGTATATTTAATTGCTTATTTATCAGTAAATTAATTTATATGTAAGGTACCCAAAGTAGAAAAGTAGGAAAGATGTGACACTCGAATGACGTACATGGCAAATAAATTTGGAAGAACATATATGTTTTTTCGGTTGGGAATCGTCACCAAAATGATAGAAAAAATGTCAGATTTATATTTTTTAAAATGTGATAATTTATGGAAAAGAAGATTAAATCAAGACTTAATATTTCTCTGTTACCATAGGAATAATATTTTTATTATAAAGTGTATCTGATAAGGAACTCAATCAAATATTGAAGTAATTACATATATACAGAAAATTAAAATATCCAATGTTATTTGGACGGAAAAATAAGAATTATTCTGTTAATATATACCGGAAATTTCTTTATTTTTCATAATGTCTTATGCTTTTTCCATGCTTTAATTTTATGGGAAATATTCAAACAACATAATGAACCGACAAAAATATATAACATAATAGTATTCACATGTCTTCACTGCATATATTGTTTATTTTTTATAGATATTGTAAATGAGTAAAAATTATTAGCAATCATTCAAATATTGAAAATCAAAAATTATTACAACATTTATAAATTAGTTAGATTCTAAGATCAGTGATCTATCGAAAGAGATCTTAGACATCCAAAGACGTATTGCATTTTTCGTTAATGTATTTTTAAAACATTTTTATACTTTATTGATTACTTTAATTTATATATATATATATATATATATATATATATATATGATTCGGAGAGGGTACAAGCGAAGCCGCACACACTTCACTAAAAATTTTCAATCAAACTAAGCCTCATATTACATTGTAATAATATATTGCAATATCATTTTTTCCCTAAGTTGAACAAAAATACTGAATGTATTAGACATCCATTCTACATTGATACAATGTACTTCTCAGAAAATATATTGAATGCATAAAAGAGCAAATATTAGAAATAGCTAAAGAGAAATTGATCAAAGAATCTTTTTCATATCATTCTTGTTTTAAATACAACAATTATATTTATTGTTAACAGAAAAGGTTTAGAAATACATTTTAATAAATTGCTTTTTGCTTCCTCTGTGTTGGGCCTCCCATCTCTGTCAAGAGTGGTATTGAGCCTTTAGGCTCTTTATATGGTCCACCCAAACCAAATAAGTCTATAAACCCCCCGATAGGCCTCCTATGGGGACGTCAGCCTTTTGCTTCCGCACACGCCTTGGCAATCCATTCAGAAACGACCAGTCTAACTAAATGATGAACTTTTCTTACTTATTAACATATCACCTATCTACAACAATAGTTATTATTTATCTAGCTGGCTAATTTTTTATCATCTATTATACTTGTTATCAGAAAATAAAGTTTTTATTATTTAACATATTTTCAATCTTTTATGTTTACTAAGAGTTAGTTTGTGGAAACCCTGTCAAAAAATTGATCAACTTATGATCACGTAGATCGCGATATAATGTATACCGATTTAGATTATCAAAGTGCTCAGTTCGAATTTCAGTAGATGATCTGAAAGTTAATATTGCCAATAAATTTATTTGAAATTAATAAATAATTGTTATTCTTATGTTATTAATTACTAGAAAATAATCTATATATATACAATTTACTTGTCTCTCTCGAACGAAAATATTTATGTAACTGATGGTGGGAAAACTATTTACTATCAGTTTTTCAGGTATAAGTCAAGCATTATTGGGAGAGAATGTCGTGTGAAGCATTGTTGTTTTGGTCGGGTTACCATAAAATCAATATTCAATCGGCAGTCTCAAAGAGCTTATTGAGAATTTTTGATTAGCGTGATTTCATACAATCGATTACACACTCATTATTTTTGCATTCATACACATTCATCGTCGAAATATATTGTGTTTAAATATATTTTTCAAATGGTGAATTTTGTTTTAATGATTAAATATGTTTACCTTTTTTTCAAATTGACAGTTTTATTGACTATTTTTTTTGAATATTGTAATTTAATATTATCCTTTGTCTGAATTCTGGATCCAAAAAGATGAAGATTGATCATTTTCCCAATGAATGAAAATAAGTCAACTTTTTTGTCATGATGGAAGAAACTAACTATCTAGTCCCCGAAAATGAAATATAATAAAATCTATAACTAGTGCAGTCGTAGGGGCCAGGAAAATGAAAAACCGATGGCAGTCTAAACAATTTAACAACTTTAATATAGGGACAAAATAGATTTTAGAAACATATAACATGAAAAGTAATTTAGTTTTCATAAATGTTAAAAATATTGATAACCTCATATATTTTTACTGTTGGTTTTCATCAGAAAAAATATTTGAAATTAATAAAAAACTATTTAAATTGAAAATTATATTAAAATGTAATTTTAACAAGATTTAGTTTTTGTGGTGTCTGAATAAAATGCCAAAGCACTGCAGAAAGTATATTGAGATCATAAATATAATAATAATTAAGAATAAAATAAATCTAATTATTAATAATAATTGATAATCCTTTTTAATAATAATAAATAATAATAAGGATAATAAAAGAATTAACAGTAATGACAATAATTATACTTATAATAATAATAATATTTAGTATAATTTATAAATTATCTAATCTCATAAAAAAAGTCTCTTAAGGTTTCTATCAACAAAACCTATTTTCTTTCTCCTTATATTATTCAAATTATTTATATTAATTATGTAAATAACATGCTGTGAATTGTTAATTAAATAATTAATTAATAATCTAATTAGATATAGAATTCCTGATTTGTATCATGTATGAACATCTACGAATTTTACGTTCGTATACTTATGGTTTTCTATAATAAAGTTATAAAATAGTTTATTATTTCTTAATTATCCTCCGAGCTCTGTTGGAAAATATTACGATAAAATATCGTTCTCCTATGTATTAATTATATTAACAATCGTTAATAGATTAAACCTATTGTTTATTTTTACATAAATAATTTTTCCTGTTGATAAACAATCTCTTTCAATTTCATTATTTATTTTTTTTGCTGATTTGTTTTAGTTTTCCCATAATAATAAATAAAAAATATATAATTGACTTCTAAGGAACATAATATCGGCACTGCTTATTCGGAATATTTCTACAAAATTATCAATCAAAAATATTGTAATTTATACGTTAATGTAAAAAGATTCTTGATGTTTTTTTAATTTTTTATAAATTTGTTATTAAATTAAATTTAATTAAATACAAAACTATTTTTAGTTTTTTTTAGAATCGGATACATAATTTAAAGACTTTCTTTCTAGCTTTCATGATCCAGGTGACATTTGAATTCGTCACTAAAAGATTTTGTAAAACAAAAATGAAGAATAGTCGCTCTTTTTTATTAATATATTTTAGATTTAAATACTGAATTATAGTTTTAGATTTGATTTTTCGTCTCTAAAAATTCTACAAACAGAGGGTTATGGTCTTACTGACACTGCGGTAAGACATAACGACTAAAATAAGAGTAACAATAAGTCAAGAAATAAAATTATAAATGATTTTAAATAACTGCCACATTTGTAAATAAATAATATTATATTTTAATATATATTTATGTTCATAAATAAAAAAATACGAAACTAGTGAAGAGGAATATTTTAAATTGTGTGTGAATATAGTGTGCTGATTTGAGTGTGTTGTCAAATGAATTGAGATTCTTCCATCCAGTTGGAAAATTGGCGCTTTATTGTATTTGTGATAACTGATCATTCGAACAGAATTTACATTTTTAAAATTAATGAAAAATCTGATAAAATTTAAATTTTAAAGGTAATAAGATAGGATAAAGTTTAAATAAGTACTCCTTTTCAAAATTTTAAATGAAAATGTTTATTGTTTAAATTAAAGTAATTTTAGAGGTTTGCATTAATTTTTTTATTATTTTTTATAATTTAATGAAATATTTTTCAAATAAATTAAAATATAACATATATAAGTTTTTATAATATGATTGTATGTAAAACTATTTTACATAGTGGATTTTAAAAGAAATTTAAATAAAATAATTGATTATTTTATAACTGTTGGGTTCTTGATCGAGATTAAGACTCATTAACACCAAAATTTTATTTCTAACACAATTAACAATTATTCAAACAATTTTTAGTTAACAATTTTTTCAATAACAATTTTTCGTCGAAGAACTTTTTTTCGTTTTCTTTTTGACCAGATTTTTATATACAAATATAGAATTATAAATACTGATAAGCTATTTTAAAATTGAAATTTTTTTTATTCTCTTTATTTTGAAAATTTACATTCCACTATTTTATGCAACTTAAATTAAAACCAACATAATTTATTGTAGTCATATTTTTACTAAATTAACCAAAATAATTTTTTATTATTTTAGAATTAGTTTAATGTTATTTTCTTTTATTTGTGAAACATTTTTAATTAATAAAAGATTTTAACGTTTTATTTATTATCAATATTTCAGTTTAAAAGCATTTTTACCTACAATTATTTTAAATACAATACAAATTTTAAATACAAAAAATAATTTACATTATTCAAATTTTTATTATTATTACGATACATTAATGATAAAAGTTTTAATCTTTATTTCTTTTTACGAAAACTGTTTAGAATTAAGTATTTGTCAAATCTTTAATTTGCAGAATTTCAAACTAACTTTAAAATGTAAAATCATCTTTTTTTACATTACATCTCTGGTAACAAAGTTCATTATGTTATTTTTTAGAATAACTTTTAAAATTAGTACAAACATAATTATCCTTGTCTTTATAAATTTCTTTAAAATAAGTTATTTAAAAATCCATTATTTCCCAATTAATTTCATTTTAAGTTTTTACTCTACAATTAAAATTTGATTATTTCCGAATATAACTTTTTAACATTAATTAAGATATTTTTTTAATTATAATTGCTTTAAAAACTTTTGATTTTAAATATTTCCTTATTTTAGAAATTCTTTATAAAAAGTAATTGTTTCAAAATTTTTAAGAGTGAGCCTGTCCTTCACAATAACTAATATCTAAATATTTTAGAATTGTCATCAAAAAATGTTATATAAAATGAGGAAAATTGTTCTAATAATCATTATTGAAAAATCTAGAAATAACACTAATTAGAATGATAACGAATGGTGAAGGATCTTCTGAGAGTCATATGCAGAGATGAATCTAATTGTAATGATAATAAATGTTTAATAATAATTGTGTCGGTGCTCTTAACACTAATGTTTTTTCAAAAAAAAGCAATATTTTTATTTTTTCTAATGTCTCGAGAAAAGTTTAGTTTATCTTTAAATATCTAAAATTATTTTAAATTTAAACTTAAGACATTTTAAATGTTTCTTTGAAATCTTCTTTTTTTCGTTTGTTTTTTTATGATCAAATAAGAAATAAAATGTCAATTACAGGATGTAGATGTTTATTAATATTTTCAGTTTTCCAGTTCAATACATATTTGATTAACCTAATTTTAGTATTATTGATTCATGCATTTTTCATAACTGTCCAAATACTTTTCATAGGGCAGCGTATATATATATATATATATATATATATATATGTGTGTGTGTGTATGTACTATTACTTTTGAATCGAGGAAAAGTAATAGTTTCAATCATAATACACTTTATTTATGCCAAACACAAATTCACAAAAATAAAGCAATCCCCGTATATAGCAATCAATACTTTTAAACTATACTTAATCTTTTATTTGAGAAAATTTATTAATCATGACAATATAAGTGTTAAGGATTCCTTAATAAACTTACGTAAGCAAAACAAAAAGGAAAATATGTATAAATGCATATATATATATATATATATATATATATATATATATATA
>MQRK01161400.1:0-13760 GCA_001938485.1 Girardia tigrina | reverse complement strand
TATAGAAATTAAAGTTATAAAACCTTAAATGTGATATGTTATAATAACTGTAACACAAATCAGTGGTAAACCATTGGGGCTTAAATATTACTAGAATAATTATTCTTTCCAAGATTGGATTCAAATAAAGTACCTTTACCTCTATTTTAGAAATTATTCCACCTCTATACAAAAAATTGTTACAAACCCATTATTTTTATAAAGATTATTTTTTTCAATTTTTCTGTCTTGAAAAAATTAATGAAATTACGTGAATACAATACATTAAATTTAAGAGAATAATTTTTCTTCATTCTTTCTATTTTTACTTGAAAGAACAAAAAGAATATTAATTAGCAAAAAGAATCAAAAGTTACTTGGATCAATGGCATTTTCTTCATCGTCGATGATATCCATAACGTCTCTTGGCCTAAATGTTCGGTTTCCATTTGATGGTGAGTAATTGAGAGAATTGTAAGAAATATCTTTTGAATTATCCCTAAATATGATAAATTTATTATTGTTTTTCACAATATGAGTAAATAAGAGCACAACATTTATTTCCGAATATAATATAGAAAAGATTCCAGACAACATCAAAATTTATACACTGACTTGCTAATATTATTCAAACGATTGGCTGTATTATTGCTATAATATTTAAAAAACAAATATAACAATATTGATTATTTAACAAATTAATTAAGTAAAAAAATGAGTCTTAATAGATTCATTTTGCAACATGTCGACATCATCTACCCTTTTGTGTCTTCTCTAAACAGTCGCGTTTGTAAAAGAGAGATTTTATTTTTGTAATCATTTTTTCTAATAATAAATTTATGTTTACTTTTCATTTAATCTTATAAATTTACTTAATTTTAACTAAACTTTTGCTTTTAACTTTCATAATTTTTAAATTACTTTTAATTTCACACAAATGTTGAGATAATAGATAATAACAATTTCAATACATGATTATCCTTCAAACTTTGGAGTAAAAAATATATATATTTGAATTAAAATATTTCAATATAAGATAGACAGAGTAAAAATAAAAAATGTGTTCCAACACTTGAAATATAAATGAAAAAAAATTTGTTTTGTCCGATGTAGTTTATCAATTATTTATTGTAATTTGTAGCTTTATTGGTTCATTGAGTTTTTGAAGGAAGTTTACCATTTTACTATTTAGATTAACAGGTTACTTATTTTCTAGTTAAATATTTTGTCTTTTTAAAGTTATGTTTTTTCAATTTAATTTGAGTACTAAGATTATTTATTAAAATTGAAGGTAGATTTTTTTGTAAAATTTGATATTTGGGATGTTTATATATTACATAACATATGAAGATGAAGAGTGTTTTGAAATCTTTTACGAATTATTTTGATGTACGTTGGAGGAATTTATGTAATGTTAGATAAAAATTTATTAAATAAATTCAATCTATTGACGTTTGTACTTTAAGTTGTTAATAAGGGAATAAAGGGGAAATGTCGATGTAAGTTATAAAACAAAAAATGAAAGTTAGTGTTGAATCTTTCTTTTCAATATACATAGTAGAAGTATATTTACTAGAGATGTGACGTTACTGATAATTAATTTCAGTTCTAGTAGTTCATCCAATAAAAAGTATATCCCAAATATATTGGTTGCAACAGGAAATTGGTTAAAACTTGCTAATTTCACGGAATTATACATGTAAGAATCACGAAATATCATTTTTTGAAAAAATAATGTAACTAGAAATATTAACCCTTCGTAACATGGTGTGACACTTAAAATTTTTAAAATTCAAATTTTAAATATACATAAAATAACAGTGTAAGATGATTTCATAAAAATTGATCAGAAAAATACTTGACACAAAAATTTATTTTATATTTTAAAAATTACACGCGTTAGTTATTTTTTAAACTACTCCAAGAGATTAATTTTAATATATTTAGCATAATAACGATAATATGAATAGCTTATAATTATTTATCCTTGCACACCTTTTCTTTAAAAAGCGTCAGTCATTCGATATTTGCGTGTAATTCAAACCGTTTTATTCCACATCTTCACACACCGATCATGTTCTTTATAAATGATTTCATCAAAGTACCTCATAACGATCCGAACCTTTCTGTTGACTGTTTCTTTTCACTAACACCCAGTCTCCAACCTGAAAATCTCGTTTTGTAGTAGTTGTCATTGGTTTTCGTATCTCTATTTTTTTATTTTAATAATGATCTTCTTATTATTCAACTCGTAATGTCTGGAGCCATCAAGAATCAATCGTTTCCATAAAATTACTTCCAACGTACTATATACAACCGTGCTTTGTATTGACTGAACTCTATCTCCGGTTTTAATTCTATCCAATCTTTACTTCCTTTTTCTTCCAGTGTCGCGTTTAATGCATCTCAAACGGTACAGAATCGTCTCTATAATTTCGTTCGAACTATGGAGGTATGGACTTGAAAATTCTATCTTAATCAATCGTGATTTCGCAAAATTTCCGAATAATTGAGATTTGAATTCTTTTACGTGGTCCACATGAATTCATACTGGTGCTCCAAAATTAAATATCCACTTCTGTTGTAAGATCTGTAATGTTGTCGTCTCATCTTGATTATTTACTACTGAGGTGGACATATCTACTGAACCTTTCTAATATACCTAGAACATACTTTTTCCCTTTAATGATCGGCCCCGGCCGCAAAAATCCATGAAAATGTCGGTCTGCAATCAGATTTATTATCTTTTCTTTTGAATTTCCCGTGTAAGTTTTTGCTGTTTGACATGTTGTACATGATCGTATTATTGTCTCTGTTATTTTATTAAACTCTAACATTCTTCTTTCATGAATAAGTAAGTTTTCTTTACCCCGGCGTGACAAAGGGCTTTATGAAACAAATAAAATACTATCCTTTCTGAATTCTTTCGGTATCAAAATCTTGTTATCCACTGTTCTTATACATCCTTCATGTTGCTTAAATCTTGTTTCTTTTCTTTCTTCCATTGCTTTAATAATTTCTCTAATCTCACTATTATCTTGTTGCTACGTGACTGAAAGAGTATTTTCATCTATTGCAAACATTCATGTCTTTAATTTACCTATTTTAGCTTGGTGTACAAGACATTGCGAACATACCACACAATCCTTTCGAGATAACGCAACCGCATTTTTGTGTAATTCCCTTTTTTTATATTTATTGATTTTGTGAGAAATTTATGGATTGAATTCGTGGGCAATATTAATGGAGCCATTTTTTTGGATTTCGTTATTTTGTGAAATTTATGACAAGGAATTTTATGATCGATTAGTGTAAATTAATGGTAACATTTTTTGTGTGTTGTGTTATGAGATAATTTTAATACTATGGATTTTTTGATTGCCTCTTTTTGTTTTGTCTGAGTCGATTGTGACGGAGTATTTATAAAAAAACGTTTCATATTTGATTGTCGTAAGAAATAAAGAAATTTCTATTCAAAATCGTTTTGCTGGATTGAGAAATTTTTTAAAATTCAATTTAAACATTTATTTCACTTTACATTGATGAATAAATTGAATTAAAATGGACCAAGAAAACGAAATTTTGATTATAAATATGCCATTCCATTTTTCAAAGATTAAATTATTGTTTCAATTAGGCCCTGCTAACATTGTCCGATTCTCGGGGCAACCTTATTGGTGTTTTCGCTGTCACTATAAACTCGATCGATTTATGGTCTGCCCGTAACTTGAATTGGGCCCCATATATGTAATGCTTAAAATGTTGTGTAAAATGGAAGATAGTTAATAATTCATTCCTAGTAATGCAGTATCGTATTTCGTGTTTTGATATTGATTTCGATCCGTATGACATCAACTGTTCTTCATCTTTGGCATTTTTTGTGACAGAACTGCTCCTATGGTGTCAAAAGATGTGTCTGTGTCTAAAATAATTTCTTTTTCAAAATCTGGAGAACACAATATCGGCTCCGATGTTAATGCTTCCTTCAATTTATGGAAAGCTACCGAGTGGGCTTCCGACCAATGCATCTTTCGAGCTTCCACACATTTAGTCTAATATTTTTGTCAATTTCGAGTAATTTTATATAAATTTTCTGTGCAAATTGCGTGGTCCCAAGAAACTCTGGAATTTATTTATACACTTAGGCTGTTCGAATTCCACAATCGATTTTATATTTTCTGGATCAGTCTTGTTTCCACCTCTGTTCACTTATTGACCTAAAAATCTCAACCCTTCCTGAAAGAATTTTCATTTTTCAGGATTTATTCTCAGTTCATCCGCTTCTATCCACGTAAATAGTTTTTCAAACCTATCTAAGTGTTCTGTTTCGATTTTCAAGAATATCAGGATTTCGTTCAAAATAAACCATGGCTTCCTTCCACACATTTCTTTCAAAACGTTCGTCATCAGTTTCTGAAACGTCACCGGAGTCGCTGCAATACCGAATAGCATTCTCATGAAAAAACATTATCCTATTTTAGTTGATTAAGCCGCTTTTACTTTCGAGGACTCTTCTAATTCCACCTTTTACCATGCATTCCAAAGGTCAATGGAAATGAACTACTTAAAAATTACATGCGTTTGTTATTATTATTTAAACAACTTCGCGTGATTACTATATTTAGTATAACAAAGATAATATTAATTGCATATAATTATTTATCCTTACAAACTGTTTAACAAATTAAGAATTAAAGAACATTAAAAGGTTGATAGAGTAAAAAAAGTAACAGTAAAAATTTTATACACAATGTTACGAGTAAGAAATTTACACTCAGCTGTGTGATATGTAATTTATGAACGGCTCCTTTTATATCGAGCATTATAACATAAAAATTATTGTGAAATTAACTCTTCATTGCTCGATTTTTAAAAAAAATGACTTATTTCTGTTACACTGTATTTAAAAAAATGTAATTGTTTCAAATAAATAAATTTGAGAACCATGAAGTAGTTGCAGATGTTGTTTTAAGGATATTTTATCATGGAATTTAAATGTAAACCAAATTTAATTAATATTACAATGAAGTGTTAACAGAATTTATAAAAATAATAAACAAACAAAATAAATAACCTAATAAATAATTAACCTAACTCAAACGGTATTCAAAACCCTAACTTGTTACATTCACAACATACAACTGGTGCCTTTTCTTTGTCAAATCGATAATGGACGGTTACAACTGGTAACAAATCTACCTGGCAACCAATAGTTCGACGATTTTGTGTTTTACTATTAAAAACGTAATTTTATTAAAATTATCTGGTATCAATAATTAAGTAATTAGTATTTTAAAATTAATGGATATCGAAATATATTTTACAAAGACATTGAATATTAACTACAAGATAATTTATACTTAATATATATGCTAATCTCTTAGTTGGTAATCAATATTTTTAGACATTCCAAAATATTATTTCTGGAATGATGTCTTATTAAATTTCTGTGGTGATGTCATTCCTCACCACATTCAGTAATATTGAACTTCAATGATGTCAAATCTCATGATATCACTAGAGTTCGAATTCCGGTGATTTCATATGTCATGACATCACCGGAATGTGCAATTGCATCAACTGACCCCGGGCATATTATCTAATATTCTATAATATTACCTTAATATAAAGGGGGGAGATTTCCAAGTTTAATTGGTTATTGTACCCAATCAATATTTAATTCAAATATATTTTATTAGACGAATTTGTGTTCTTTACAATTTCATTATACAAAAATAGATAAGACTAAACAAAAACAAATAGAATAGAAGAGAACATCGAAAAAGTTCACAAATACTTTAAAAAAACTCTGGGTCAAGCAAAAGACAAGCTTCAAGAATCTTCAATATCAGAATAACGTCGCTAAAACAAAGAATCCAGATTAAAGTTAGTTTTTTTCAATACGAAATGGGAATAATCAATCAGCAAGAAATTTTTTTTAAAAAAATGATCATCATGAATAAAAGCTGAGAAAAAAATTTCGACAAATATTGTTTTTTTCGACAATACGAAATTATTCGACAACTTCATCTAATAAGGATAACTGTTTGGAATGCCATATCATTAGAAAAAAATAGTGACACGTAGTCATTATTGAAAAATCACTGGACTAAATCATCAGATTAAATTAACATTATTTTTTGAAGTTTATGTATGAAAATCAAAATTATACAAGTTTTAAATTAAATCTAGTTTTTTTTAAATCTAGGATGATATCACGTTAACAATTTATGGAAATTTGATACAAATTATGAAAGAAATTATAAAAAAAACTAACGATCGAAGATATGGCTTTATAGTTTCATTTTCAATAATTTCTTCATCTCTGTTATAACCTTGCGCAATTTCCATCTTTTCAACTAAAAGTTATGCAATAAAAATACTTTACCGATCATTTTATATAATGAACATATTTATTATGATGAAGAGTTAACACAACTTAAGTACTCAAAATAATTATAGATCTTACTTGGGTAAGACTTTCCTTGACCACGAAGAGTGAATTTGACAAGCAAAAACAAAAACATTACAATTAATACAAGCGCAATACACAAAAAGATAATCCATGTCAAGCTGGCAGTAACTAAAAATATATAAATATAACTTCTATTATTGAAACAAAAAACATACAAAATGAATTATTATATATAGCAAAATAAAGTAAAATAAACTTTTTTACCCGGTTCAGGTTGCCAATCAAGTCGTATTTCAGCAGAAAACTCATGCAATGAAAACGTATCCCGTAAATTATCATATATAATTCGTTTCTCGTTGATTAATTTGGCTTCAGTCATATCTAATGATCCGGGATATAAAAGTCTTACTCGACAAGTTAACTTTGCCTCTTTTAATGATTTTTTTACAGCACGATCAAACTCAGAATTGTTCGATTTGATAGGAAATAAATTTAATCCTTTCTAAAGCAATAAAAAAACAAGTTAGATAAATTTTCTCGTGAGAGTTTACAAATTTTTTCTTACGGAGTCATTCTTGAAATACAATTTGTGATAAGGAAAAGAATCAAGTCTTAAATCATTCAGCAGCCAAATTTTTTCCACTTGAACGTCTCTGTTAGTATAATATTCTGAATTTAATTCACATCGAAATAAATGAGGCTGCATACTGGAGCAAAATGTAGTGCAATTATCTGATTTAGGAAGGCTTTCAAATTTCGGGGGTTCTTTAAATAAAAATATACATCGAATATATCAATACTTGAATAATTAAAGAATTAATCATATAAAAAATTATAAAAGAATTACTTATTTTAAAAATTTAAATAAAAATTATGATTTTAAATTATAAAAATTCGAACAAGAGACGAAAATCATTAAATGTTTACTCAATACTCATTTTTGATTCTTTCTAGTGATTTTAAATAAAAAAGGAAAATTAATTAAAATGAAATAATTAAATAAAAAGATTTTCTGGTCTTTTGATATTTACTAATTTATGCATTTGGCTTATTAAGGATATTAACAGCCGAAGTCTTATTACAAGATTTATTACGACTAAAATGGTCTGTAATCAGCGTCTGGGGCATGACTTGTTTCTTCAATTGATTTTTCAAAAATTTGCCAAAATCTGCAAAGATTAAAACAATTGTGTTTTTAATTAATTGTTAAATAACAATTAATTTATTATACAATTAGTAATATAATTTTTTAAATTCGACAATAATTGTCTAGGGAGAGATGTCATGCTTCAAACACCAACCAGTCTCAAACATACTATAAAACTAATTCAACAATCACTCAACATCATTCAAACATCATTCCAATATCCCTCACATGGCTAATTAATTATTGTTGATTGGAGTCTTTAAAGAAGTCAAAATTATAAATCTTAGCAACTTAGAAATGCGAGTAATGTTTTAATTTAATAAATAAACTATACAGTGTTCCCGACAGAGCTCTCTGGGAGAAACTTTCCCCCACCCAAAAAAAAACTGTGTATTCCCCCAAAAAATATTTTACAGATTGTGAAAAAAATTAAAAAAATATTTTAAAATTAAAAATTAAAATGAATAAGTAATTAAAAAAAAATAATTTATAGTAAAGTATATAGATTTTTGGGTATAGTCCCGTACGGACCCAAGCAAAAATAAAAATATGACAATATGTAAAATGTTATCAGCATACCAGGAAAAATATTTTTAAAATTTTAAAATATTTATTTTAATTTTGTGTAATTAACTTAATCTTAAGGGGAAATATCTATATTGATTGCACAATCACAAATTTCTCTGTCTTATTTTATGTATATTTTTAAATTAAATTTGCTTAGTTTCATTTTTTAAAACTATTTTGTATTTATTCTTTTTTTTCCATAAAAAAATTTAACTGAAAATAGTTTAAAAATAGAGAAAACAATTCCAAAAAAATTATTCAATTTTAAATTTAAAAATTTTTAGATATATAAAATGTATTAAGTATATCTGGAAAAATATGAAATAATTTTTTAACATTTATTTTATTCTAAAATCGGGGTATAAATATTTTCTAAAATAAGTCACATATTTTTCAGAATAAGTCAAGTTAGGGATTACACAATCAATACATATATTTTTCATTAAGATTAGGTTACTTTAAAAACATATAAAGAAATTTTTAAAAATTTTAAAAATATTTTTCCTGATATTTATTTTTGCTTGGGCCCGTACGGAACTACACATATTTTTGAAATACAATTGTTATTATTTGAAATATAATTGTTAATTTTTGAAATGCAATTTTTATTTTTTTTGTTGTTAGATTTGTTTGGTGTAAATCTGGTGAATGTAAATTGGAATTTGCTTTTTATGATTTGTAATCTTTCCCTGTAGTGTTTTTCGATGGCTATGACCAACAATCCTTCTATCGTTGCTTATTTCGTTAAATGTAAGCAGCCTTCTTCAACATCTACTTCGGAGCAGATAAATGGACAATTGGCTCCATCATCTCAATCCCAATCTAATCCAGAAATGGTGTCCCAAAATCCTCAATCATCATCGTCTCCACCAATGAAGAAGTGAAAAATTGGTGCATGTCGTGATGAGCATGAGTGACTTACTATTGAAAACTATTGTCATTACTGCAAATCGTACTATTTCAATCGAACAAATCCGAAAGGCTCAGGTGGAACCTTCATAAATAAATCTTTCCAGAATTTCAAGAAAGCCACCGGTTTTCAACAAAATATAATAAGCTTTTGAGGCATGCAGAATCGAAAAGCCACAGGAAAGCAAAAGGTTATATTTCCACCAGAAAAGAATCTCTCCGTCAAGGAACCATGTTTAACCAATTAAACATTGCTAGTGACACCAAGAAAGAAGAAAATATGCAACAGCTCATGGATTACGTGAAAGTAATATACTGGTTTACAAAAGAGGAAATTCCCTATTCAACGAAGTATAACAGTCCCCTGCAGGGCCTTTTTTAAGAAATTTTTACAGGCACAAACAATCTGGAATGGTCATGTGCCGAAATTCGGTAAATTTTAATCTTGGATGAAAATAGTTATTTTTCCTTGTTTTTTTATAATGGATTTTCTTATTCCAAACAGTTTTTTTATAGAGTATTCTCAGATTTAAAAGAAGAAAGTACACAAGTCACCCGAACCATAACATTTTACGAACAGTCCAATACGAGTTATATTACATAATTTTTCAACACATGTTACTTTTAAAAAAATTGGCAACAAAGTCACTTTCTGAATAAATATCAAGGTTTAGTTTCTTTCTCGTCTTTCTTTTACCCACAAGAATTTTACCACAACACTGTGAGGATCAAACTTGCAGGTTCCCTTTCAATTCATTGCGATCATCATGCAAGAGTTGCCTGTCTCTTCTGAGGTGCTCGTGCGATAGGCTGAAACGTTCAAGTTGTATAAAGAATCAAGTCACTCAGGAAGCATGCTGTGAGGAATGAGTGTTACCGAAGACAACATTACTTTCAAAAGTACGCCGCTGTAGTGCTGTTGTAAGTATTTAAACTTCAATTATGGTAAAGCATTTATTGGCCATTGCTCAGCACAGTCATCTGTAAAGCGCTGGATTTCTTCTGAAAACAAATGTCATGTTATTTTGACTCCTGCATTAATAAATCTTTCGAGTTCTGCTTTTTGCAAAATAGTTAATATGTCTTGGACTACTTCTTGTTCCAAATCAAACCGCTCTCCAGGATAATTCTGTGCTGATTATACAATTTTGAGGCGCACTGCATCCAGATTTCTTGTAGTTGGCATATTCGTGTTAACAGCTATTAAAATGAGTCTCTGTTTCCTGGGGCTATAGTTTCTTTTCCTTTCAACCAGGATAGGGGATCCTGGATATAATGTCTAATTTACGACGTGCTGAATCTCTATTGCTTATTATATCTGTTAGAATTAGATCGTCACGCTTTAGCTGCTTTTCAATATTTTCAAAACATCAACTATGATTCCATTAAACCAAACTTCATGCGATTCATATGTCCATGTCTTCAAATATCCCCGTGCTGTTGCTCTCTCTTTTTTTCAATTCGCTTTTCACTTCTAAAAACCTAATAACTTCCTTGCAGTCGTAAAGATTAGAAGAATGGCCGTTAAAAGGTTGACTATGTGCTCCGCAAATCAAACTTCGTAATGGGCAAGGAAATGATTTGCTGTTAGTTGAAATTGATGCAGGAGTTTCGTTGTCTTTTTAGACGTCCTGAAGAAGGTAGCTAGAGACTTGGTATTTTTAATTTAGATACGCAGCTCCGAAAGGCCTCCTTCAATGATTTTAAAAGTGATGTCACTTCTGTGAACAGAACACCAGAACATCAATAGATCATGACGCAACCAGTTCTTCATAAGCTTCCAAAGCCACTTTGTTAATCCTGTATTAGCTCTTTCACCATCTTTTGTAACACCAATCAGCTTGGAAGTTGGTGCACCCATGGTCTTAAGGGCCTGCTGAGTGGCTTACAGTAGTCCAACGGTTCCAATATGTTGAGGTTCGTTGAAGACTTTGAATACGTTCTTTACTTCACGCTCTTTTGTTACTATTCTCACAGGGACTTATTTATAACCCATCATTTGCCGATAGACGTTGATATCAACTTGTGCTACGTAAGCAACACAATCCTGTAGCTCACTAGTTAGTGCCTTCTGAACTTCTTCAGTAACTATGAGTAGCATTTCTCGATAGCAGTTTGGGTCTTTGTAATATAATGTCAATGAGGAAGGTTGGAATTCTTCCAATGGAGAATTCATTTCTGTTGTATACGCCAACTCCACAACATTTAAAAAATTATTTAAATTCAAGAACTAAATTAAAAAATTAATAAAAATCTACATTTACATTAACAATTAATAAAATAAAAATTAACAAACACACAAATTCAAATTACAAAATCAATCTGTTTAGTGGTGGAATGATTAATTTAATACTACATCGTTTATAAATAAACGTTTATCGAAAATTCTCGTTCTCATTAAATGCCACTTAAAAAAATGCCAAGACTGGTACGAATAAATCGACTGGTACGTAGATTAAAATTACGTCCGGGACGAATCAGGTTGAACATCAACTTTTATCGGGTAATTGATTGTACGATTTAGGTACCGGTCATCCGGTCGCTAACAAACGCGTCAAACTCGATCAAGTCAACTGTGTTGCGGACGCGGTTACACACGACAACCCGTCGCACAATGACTTTTAATAATTTTGGACCTGTGTACTTGAGTTAAATACCTTGAGGGCAAGCTATTGGCAGAATGAGTACTTATCAGACTGTTATTATAAAAGTCGACGGCAAGTGAGGTAAGGAACTCCACAACTTCCACATTGTTCTTTTTTAAGAGAACTCACACATTTGATAGAACATTTATTACATTGACAATTTTAATCATCTTTAAGACAATCAATAGTATTGCTCGCACTTAAATCTATCACTCAATGTTTAATACTTCCGATCTGAACTAACTTGAAGAAAATTATTTTATTTAAATTATTTAATTTAAATTTTATTGGCTAAAATAAAATTATTTTTATAATCATTTTTAAACATTGATTGGATTTTAATTATTTAAAAATTTACAAAATAAAATCAATAAAATTATTTAAAAGTTACAATAATAAAAATTAAAAATTTGAATATTAAATCTAAATTTAAATAAATTAGTTTCAGATTATAAGAGTTAAAATATTAATCATCAATCTGATTAGGAGAGGCATAATCCCAAATCAACACACAACATTTAAACATGCAAACACTACACAAAAACATCAACACACCAAATATTCCTCACACTAACATTTCAAACAATGGTGATGAGAGGAATGAATTTGAATCTACATGTTGCACTGCTGCCTTAAGGAAGATTGAGTCAAGGTGATCTATGACAGGCTTCAATTTTACCGTTGTATCTGCACGGCAGTCATAAGCCTAGCAAACAGTGCAATTGTGAGCAAACATGGAAGCTACATTCACGAACTTTTCACACACTTTACATTTCAAATATTGTGTTTTACACTTCCCTTCAGCAGGTGCAAACATAAATGCTTCCAAGCAGTCCCTAATATTTTCTACTTACCATCTTACATTCACTTTTCTGTGCTTGTACCATTTCATAGTATTGAAAGAAGTGCTGATAGTGGATTTTTCTGTTGCGAAGGAGCCAATGTGTGTATTTGTGATTGAGTCTTCTGCTATAACAGCGAACTTTAAATCGTCTGTTGCAAAAGTATCAGGTTATGATCACAAAAAAATAGAAAGGTAGTTTTAAAAATCGATTTAAAAAAATTGTCCCCCCCAGTCCACACTTTTGCCTTGGACTGGGGGGCATTTTCGGTCACTGAGAGGGGGGCAATATGTTACAAAAGGCCTTGGTCACCTGAATTTGTGCAGAAAATTGGATGGAACGCATGTAAGTGTGGAACGAATCAAGAGACGTTAATTATTCTTATCTTTCTCATGATATTCCTGGTGAGTTTTTGCAAGCCATAAAAGAACATTTAGAAACATGTAAACTAAAACAAATTAGATTGGTCTCCCCCATTGCATTTGTGGCTGATGAAGAAACAGATTTGAGAAGGTAAACTGTTTTGTCAGTTTGTATACGCACTCTTACCTTTAAAGGTGTTCCAGTGGAGACTTTCATTTGACTCAGAGAGTTAAAAAGTACTGAATCAGTGGCAGTTATAGACGGCATTTCGGTTGCGCTGGGAAAAATGGATATTCACTTCATAGATGTATTGTGGTTGTCCTTCGATGGTGTCAGCAACATGGCTGGTAAAACAAATGACCCGCAAGCTATGCTGATTAAACAAAAGAGGCGATATATATTCATTGTCTTAGCCACACCTTACAGTTAGTGTGCGTGAATGCCGCGCAAAAGTATCGATAAATTAAAAGGATTTTCTCCAATTTAAACAGCCTGTGGTGGCTCCTTGACAACAGTTCGAAAAACCTCAGAAAATTTAAAGCAATTCAAGACTTACTTGATGGACCAGACACTGATCTTGTCCGGTTTGACAATACCAGGTGGATATCCCACTATCAGTGCATTGTGTTAAAGTAACGACTCTGATTAGTCAACTAACAACCAAGATTCGTGTTACTTTAACAGAAAGAAAATTGATTAAATGACTAACAAAACTAAGTTAATCAAAAAGATATTTTTTAATGAACTTAGTTATAGGTGAATATAATAAAAATAAACGAATGTCGATTAAAAAAATGTTAGCTTTTAACAAACAACTATATAATTGGTACAACAATTACTTATATCAAATTTGAGAAGAAATGCAAACACATAGATTTCGAAAGGAGATAAGT
>MQRK01161372.1:0-12840 GCA_001938485.1 Girardia tigrina | reverse complement strand
GCGCCAAAAGCATGAGCGATACAACCATGACTGTGTAGTACCTACAGTCAAATATGAAGGCGGTTCTTTGATGGTATGGAGCTGCTTTACCCCTCATGCAATTGGGCCTCTCATAATTTCTGATGAATTTTGACTTTTAAGTTGAGAATTTTCAATTGTAATTTGATCGATAGAAATTTTGCTTATTGATCGAATATTGGGAAAATGTGTTTGGATGAATGTCATCGATTGAACGTGTGTTACAAAATGTGATTGAAAAATTGAATTTTGTGTGTCCTTGATAAATGGAATTTTTTTGACGTGGCCTTGTTTGATTGGTCGTTTTATTCCTTTGTGATACTGTGTTAAATTTAATCGAATTATTTTAACTATTTTTCATCGAATAATTGTTAGGGATTGAAATTTTGTTTAAGTGAATTAATGAGTATTATTTGGCGCGAATTTTTTTAATGTGATTATTGAGTGGCACGTCGCCATTGTTAATATTGTTGGGTAGTTAATTGAATTTGATTTTGAACACAAAAGTCAGAAGGATTTGTTTGGTGTTCGGCGCTCAATTATCTGACCCGACGTTTAAACTCGATGAACACTTTGACTCCAATAAATAACAAAGCTTCTTCAATAATCGTTTATTTCAAATTACAATTACAGTCTTGAGCAAAGATTTGTACAACTTTTGAATGATTGGAGGCGAGAATATAAGGTGCTATACAGCTTAGAAGTTATTAAACTAATTTCAAAATCCTATACAGGAATCTTAATTTTTTTTTGTTTTTGTTAAATTTTAGCTTTTTTATTATTCTTTGCTTTTTCTTTTTTTTTGATTCTACGTGTCGCCATTATATAAAAATATTGCTTTATTTATACTAGAGCTTAAAATATATAAAATATTTTTTTTCAATTTATACATAATATTTTAAAATATATTTTATTATTTTTTTTAAAAAATTTTATCAGGCCATTAAGGCCGTCCAATCGGCCGATAGCTAATAGCTATCAACAAAAAGGGGAATTTTCCCCAAAATGTTCATTCTTTTTTTTACAAAACAAAAAGTAAGAGTTGATATATTTTTTTTAAATTTTTAAATATATTTTTTTTAAAATACCTATTTTATTTTATATATATTTTACCAAAACAAAACTTGGGATCCCAAACGCGATATCAATCCGGGAATGAGGCGGTAGTTCCTCATTCCCAGGAATGATCGAAAGTGGATCCCGAAACATCCATTTTTTTTATCTAATAATTCATTGTCTTATACAGTTTTCAGGTACCGTTACAGGCTCCCAAAATTCGACACCATTCCGGGGAATGAGACGTACTAATCTCTCAATCCCAGGAATGATCGAAAGAGGAGTCTCAGGCTTCAAAAAAACAAACATTCTCAAAAAAATATTATTTTTATTAGCCAACAAAAACACCACAGAACCATCACCAACTGCGTACGGCACCTTCACAACCGTATGGTATATATTTTATATATATTTCATATATAATTTTATAAAATTAATTATAGTTTATATAATTTTACATTCAAGACCTCAACAATATATTTTTAATTTTATATATATATTTTTTTATATTTTTTGAATAATAATTTTCAGGTAAAATTATAGGCTCCCAAAATTCGGAACCATCTCAGGGAATGAGGGAAAATAGTTCCTCATTCCCAGGGATGACCGAAAGAGAAGCCTTAAACTTCAACTTATAATATAAAAAAATATTTTTTACAAAACCTCAACAATATTATTGAATTTGAATGAAATTAAATATTATCGGCGCAAATTTTTGTATATTGTTGTAAAAGTCGCCAAAGATGGTGGAAAATGAGAAGTCGAACGATTGTCGGCTTGTTTATAAATTGAATAACTTGGATCGATTTTTCACACTCGCTATTACAAAATTGAAAACACTGATCTTTCTTAATTTGCTCAAATTGCGGGCGTTCTTGTACGAGTTTGTCACTTTCCCGTTCTAAGTGTTGATCAAGGACAATTTGGAGAATGAGATCGCCGTTCCCCTGAATTCTAATGATATGTCGGAGCCGTGGAGGAACGTGCGGCCGCTCAATCAATTGGACATCACCTTAGTGGCGGTATTCGACATTCTCGAGTCAATTTAGAGATGCGCGGTACGGATTGTAACGAAACGGAAATGAAAGAATGAAAACAGAAAATTAGAAGTAAACTAAAATTAATTTTGTCCCTAAGACCCTCAGCCCACCCGACAACCCAAAAGTACCGATACCACATAACCACTGCGCACGCTCTTGCATCATCTAACCCTATGGCGCCGAGCTTGGTATTCTTTTCCTCCAGATGACGTGCTATTATTCCACCATGAAGCTTCCAATATGCCTATATTTGATCTGGACGCAATTCTTTTGATTGTACTATGATTCCTCTCTATTATTCCGTTACAGTTAAGTCGATTGATGGCCCGATACATGACTCGAACATTCCACTTTTCAATTAGCTTGTTGAATTCTACCGAATAAAATATGGTATAACTATCGATAATTAGTTCTTTGGGAGAACCGCGTTTACAAAAAAAACTTGAGAATTCTGAGACAATTGACTTGACGTTTTCAACCTTAATTAATTTCCATATCGCAAAGCGAGAAGGACCTCAATCGATTACACTTTAAAATTTTTGTTGATTGTACTTTGTAACATCCGCAGCAAGTCTTGTTCAATTTTCATTGACAATCAGCCTACCTGTTTTCTATTTTACGGGTGCCGGATCGACGGATTGACATTTTCGAGATCTTTAAATCAGATCCTTGATATCCCCATTAAGACACCTATTCCTTGCTTCGCACATAGATATCAAATGTTCTGCAATATTGTTCTTATCCTGGGAAAGATTGCTCTTTAAGACGCGAACCCCTTGTTAATAGATGCAAAAGAGGTCATGTAAGATTCTTTGTAATGTACCTAGTACTTAGATCTATCCTAAGCCTCACATGCAATTAAGGTTTGTCCGAGGAGCAAATTTAAAGCGAATGCGTAAGTAAAGTTTATTCTTGATATTGTGGAGCTAGAGATCTTTATGAATGTAATCACTAATGTTAACTCTCATTGTTTATTGAGTAATTTATTTATGAATGGTCAAAATCAAACTAATACTGGGTGCACTACAGTTTCTGTAAAACGTAAATCAAACCGTATATCATATATATGTATGACTCTTGACGAGACAATGTTTAAAGCTTCAATAAAACCTTTATCAAGAATATATCCGATGAAAAGGGAATTAGAGCACCCAAATTAGAAAGAAACAATATTGCAGCGGAAAATATGAAATGGATTGACCGAACATTTGTTAGGCGAATAAAATTTGATAATATAGTTCAAACGAAAAACAAGTCAAAATATTTTATCTATTTCAAGACTAATATAAAAACCGCTTAAAAATAGTAATTAGTTATATTAAGGTAAATAAATTGTGAAATAAATGTGATTTAAATCGATATTATTAAATTAAAAATGACTTGATTCATTTTATTTTGTTAAATTTTTCATCATTCAATCAACGAACTCGACAAAAAACACTCAAATAAAATTAATAGTTTATCTACAAAAGTGTTCACCATAGAATTTATTGCCGCCATAAAAATGATACTACCGAGGAATCCAGAAAGCCAGATTTTCCTATTCATATATGATGAATTATTTCCCCATCTTAGAGGTGAGGATGTATGCCGAGATTGTACGTCAACACACTGCAGCCTAATAATATAACTAAGGAAGTAGAAAATTTAATTCAGAGGATGCAATAAAACTACAAGTTACAAACCTGAGGTCATAAATTCGCAAAAAATTCAACGAAATAAGTACACATAGTCGTCATTAAAAAAACCCAGCGAAATTCAGATAAGGAAGTATTAGAAATTGAAGAGAAAATGAAAACAGAGAAAGTGATGAAATTGATGCAACTGATAAATCCTTATAATGATTTTGTAAAAGAACTCCTTCATTTGTATTTGATACTTGATAAAGAAATAAAAAAATTAAATGCAGGGTCCAAATTAAACTTTATTGACATGCTCAAACAAATTACACGGATTCAAAAAGAAACTGGAATATTGGCAGACAGTGTTACAACAAGGATCACTAGAAATATATCGAAGGACCAACCGCAATTATCTGTTTGAAAACAAACAAATAATTTTCGATTTGGCTCTAGAACATTTAAAATTGCTGCAACAAAAATTTCAATACTACTTTCATTCAATTAACACTGAACAATATGATTGGATTCGAAATCCTTTTGGTACAAATGTGGAAAAATCTACCCAAGGATTATCCCTGAAAACTTGAGAGGAATATCTTGAATTGCAAAACGAAAAAACGTTAAAAATAAAATTCATGGAAATGTCATAATATGTTTTCTGTGATAAATTAAAGAAAGAATATCTTCTGATTTACTACAAGGCTATCGAAATCATGCTGCCATTTTACACCACATATTTATGTGAACTGAGTTTCTCCACCTTTGTTGAGGTTATATTTTAAAATCTATAGTTATTGTATTTTATTAATAAAAAATATTGATAAATATTTATGTTCTCATAGGTGGAATACTTATGTTGTTGGTAAAGTAATTTAAAATTATATAAAAATTTGTAAATAAACTTCTTTTCATAAATTGAAAATATGATATTAAAACAAAATTTAAGAAAATTCAGAATCTGTATAAAGAAAAAGATAGTTTGTTTAATTACAGATTTCGAAGAGAAGAAATAATAAAAGATTATATAAAAGAATAAATAAATTAAATAATATTTTATAAATAAATTAATTAAAAAGTACAAAAAAAATTTTGTCCTCAAACAGGAACAAAAATCATTCATTATTTATCGGCGTAGGCTGTGTTATTTTTAAATGCCAGGCTGATGAAGGAAGATGGTCAGCAACGCAATTTTCCAATTGCATCGAGTTGAACTGACCTTTAATCAGTAAAATCTTTTAACATTTTTTTCAAACCTGATCACCTCACACGAAGATAAATTTACTACATAAGTAGAAGAATAGATTGCGGCAGATGCGCCTGAAGTAGGATAGAGAGAAGATGCGAGTATTGCACTCCAATGAACGACTCTAGCTCGGAGAGTTTTCCTATTATCCGAGGATAGCGATAAGTATTCCGAACAGGAATGTGGTTTTTTACATGTAGTTTGATAGTAAAATACTTTAATCGAACTCCTATAATTTTAGTAATTTAAGGAAAATTACCCCCCCCCCGCAGACTTGTCCCCTAGATCCGCCCTTGACCCAGTTTATTATAATTAAATAAATAATAATACAATATTTTAATTGTATTCTTTCTTTCTCTTCTTACCATTGAAAATATTGGCAAATAATAAAAGCTACTACATCGAAAGGTGTCAGACTGAAAATTCCGAATTTTAATAAACTGGGTAGCTAGAGTCGTTCATTGGAGTGCAATACTAGCATCTTCTCTCTATCCTACTTCTGGCGCATCTGCCGCAATCGTTGTAGGAGCAATAGTCACTGTATTTGACATTTTTGGTCCATGTCAGAGTACAATACTTGAAATTGGATTCAATACACATGCGTCTCAGATTTTTTGTTGTCGTCTCTGAAAACTTTAATGTTTTGAGTATTGTTTCTAAATTACTATTATAACATATTTTGAAGGAGCAAATGTTATATGTAGTTCTAAAATTTACAATGCCTAAAAAACTATAATAAAATACGTCAAAAGTGTATAGTTTGAATATCTAAACAAGTTGCTAGTTAAAATCTAATACCAAGGACTTGATTTGAATAAAATATAATTCAATAAAGATGTTATCAAGAACTTGTAAGAGAAATTATATTCCTTACAATTATAATTATATAAGAGAGCGAAAAAAGATTAATATGTTTGAACCAATTAAATAATTTATCATTATGTCTGATACACGAAAGAAACATTGATAAAGACTGTCAATGGACAACAAAGTAATTTTAACAACATTCAAAGATAAAACAGTGTGCTTGATTTTTCAAGATATGGCAGTTTTTAATGAGCAATGTTATGGATTGAGCTAAATAAAAAAAATTTGAATAATGAAAATTGAAATTAAATTATTATCAGAAAAAATTATTTTTAATTATAAAGTTAAATTTTTTTGAAAGAGATTTTGTATTTTTTAGAAAGTTCAAGTCATAAACGTTGTTTTATTGAAGAGTTGTTTGGAAATTTATGTTATTAAAAAAATAAAAATTGAAAAATCGATGTTGATGAAAATTTAAGTTTGGAGAAATCTGTGTTTGTGAAAAGAAACTATAGTTTATGAATGAATTGTAATTTGCGTGAAAAAATAAAGGGTTTTCGTTTTCTTTTTGCAATTTGGAACATTAAATAAATTTAAAAATGAATTTTCTTGTAAAAATAATTGGTTAGACGATAATTTAATTCGAAAGTCAATTGCTGTTTCGTCATGATGGAAGGGTCCGACCGACTTATGTATTTTTGTTAATGAGAAAGCTATTTAACCCAAATGTGGAGTTTTTGTGAAAAGTCGACCGATTTAACGATATCTATTAGCAAGTGCGCTCAAACCCACTTCAGAACTCGATTCTTTACTTAAAAACATGCAAATTATGTAAGCAATAATTCTGAAGACTGCAAAAAGCAAGTCGATTGTTGAACTATTTGACCAAGTAAATAAATAATTTTACAAAAAAAGCTTAAGAAGTAACTAAAGCCGGCTTTATTGATGAATTTGATTTTGCAATAGGAAGCAAAGTATTTTCTGAGAGCGAATTCATTAAGATATAAATGATTCCTGTAGCTGAAGCTGTGTGTCAGAAAAAGTTAAAGATTTTTAAAAAATCAGCTTGGCCAATGGTCCGTTGAGTAGATGACATTAATGAAGATTAATTGAAGTCACTGTTCATGAAGAGTGAAAAAAATAATTATTTTCC
The DNA here is from genome assembly GCA_001938485.1 of Girardia tigrina. Taxonomy (NCBI): domain Eukaryota; kingdom Metazoa; phylum Platyhelminthes; order Tricladida; family Dugesiidae; genus Girardia; species Girardia tigrina. Next base: position 5,901 of record MQRK01161372.1, on the reverse strand, counting down.
TATTGCACTATATGAAAGTACAAATATTGCATATACAGCTTAATGATTAGTTTTCATTAGTCATATTAACTTTAATTGTAAAATCACTAAGAAGCTACTTTCGATGGAATCCATTAACAACAAGTTAACATTTGCTTCTAAAAGTAAAGGAGTATGTTGAAAAACGTGGCCTTTCACATAAAAAATGAAAAGTGTAACAATCGATGTACCACCAAATTTAACTGCCAAAATTTTGGTTTTCTAAGTAGGCTTCAATATTTTTTTGAAAATGTTTTGAATATGGATTATGTTGTGGAAAAAAAATCATGCACTTCAGTTTAACAAGCGAGCAGGTGTTTCAGCAGTTTCCATTGCTCTATGTCTCAGACACAATTTTATTCTTGAACACTTGAAGAATCACTGCCATGATTATGACCATTCAATAATAATAAAAAATCATTATCAGATGTTTGGCTTTGTAAACGCGCTTAACTGGGTTGTTCGTTTGTTTTTTTTCACAACACTTGAAAGATTTTGTCCAAGAAGTGCTAAGTTTATCCCAAACGTATAAAAATTCATCATATTCATTTTTAAGACGATTTAGGTTCGATCTCATAGTTCAAAGGGAGAATCAATATACTCCAAGTAGTCTTTCAAGGATAGAGGGCGTCCATGATTTTGCTCCGAGCTCTCCGAGACACGAATGGTTTGTAAAGAACCTCTGGAATAGGTTTCCTAAAAATCTGCTTAATGGAACGATCTTTACGATAAAACAAAATTGTAATACATTATTACATTTCATAAAATATTTGATTAAAACAAAATTGTTACTTTAATACAATTTATTACGACGCCCAGATGAACATTTCGGAACCCAAATGAATTACTTCCGTTTATTTAATTTATTATTTAGATTTTATATTCAAAATCATTTTTTGAATTACAAATTTTTTTACTATAATGGTATTATCTCAAAATATTTTTTATTAACAAATAACCTTGTCGATTTAAAATAATTTTTAATTTTATTTTAAAAAAGATTGATAAAAAATTATGTATTTGTTTTGTAATTAAATAAATTTTATGAATAAATAAATTATGAATAAATAATTAAATAAATTTTATTTTATCTTATGAATTTTAATAAATTTGATAAATTCTAATAATTGTCTAATAAATTCTAATAAATTTGAATTCTGAATTCGAATCTGACAGCATTAATTTTAGTAATTGATTATTAATTAATTATGTTTTTTAGGTGAAGGGATGGAGAACTAGGAGAAGAAGGCTGAGAAAAAAATCATATACTGTTCAAGTGAAGCTGACATTTGTGTCCTAGCTAAGAGGTGGCGAAAGTAAGAAATCCATCTTTGAGAAGACGGGAGTTTCAAGAAAATGCCTGCTTTTATCGGAAAAACAGTAAGGAGAGCTCATAAAAATTGCACTGAAACGTAATTTCAGACAGTTCAAAGTTTCAGCAAGAAAACCATTATATCCTGAAATTGACAAAGAACTATGACATTTCAAGACAAAATACATAGGTTATCTTTGCACGATGTTCCCCATGACACACCATGTGCAAGGATACGGATCCGAGGTGAGGAAGGGTGTGCTCGACTGCGGCTACCCAGCCGACCTGACACGCGACCAGGCGCTCAACCTGCTCAAGAAGTACGTCATCGATATCCAGCCCCGATTGATGTACAACATAAATTACTTCTCCGTGTCTCTAATCGACGCGGACAGAGTGCACGAGCTGGAGCCGATTTGCACCAGACTGGATTTTGCTGGACTGCCAGGACAACAACAATAATGAAATAAAAAATAATTTGTTCGATAATGACATTTATACCGTCAAAATTGATAAATAAAAATATATTTAGGCGCTTGATACGTTTGCTTTCAATTTGTTATAGTTTTTTTAATAAAATATTATGCAAATAAAATTTCCAAATATGATGCAAAATTTGTCAAATTAAGATTGAAGAATAGATTACAGTAGAAATTATCATTTGATAAAATGATTAAAATACTATCCCATGGAATTTTAGCGTGAAAATCTTACAGAAACATTTTTTCAACGATCGACTTTGATAGGAAAGTCACAATTAGGGATTCCATTACCGGTTAACCGGTATGCCGGTAAATGACAAAAAAAGTAGCGGTAAAATTACCGGTAAATCGAAAAATTTATCGGTAATTACCGAAAATAAATTTAAACAAACAATTTTGTCAATTAAAGATAAAGGTTGAAAAAACAATTCATGACATTTCTTTTTTGTATATTAATTTTGAATTTTCTTTTTAGCAATTATACAAAATTATTATTATCCTTTTTTGTTTTAATAATAAACATTTTATACTCGTTTTCAAATTCGTAAGTTAGACATTTACAATTAACTTAATTATTAAAATTTTTATTCATTGATTTTAATTCCAGAAAAAATACAAGACAAAAATCTAAATAAGACACCCATCAAAAGAACATTGTGGGTGTCATTGTAAAAAAAACATTGTATGATCGCACAAAATACGGAGTTTATGGAATATGCAAAGTATAAGATTGCGTAAAAAGGATCAAAACCAGTGGCGGAAGTACTATCGGATTGCATAGTCATTTAAAACGCAACACAAAATCAATTTACTGGAAAAAACGAGAGTCCAACAACAGAAAACCTCCATCTGAATGATAAGAAAAATCTCGACATTGTTAATAAGCGAGATATAAGGGTATTTTTTGAAAATAAAACTGCTAATTCATATGAAGCAACCATTACTCGAATGACAAATCTGGATGGAATACCACTCAGAACATTCACGGCGTCAATAGATTTATAAAGGCTTTTACTCAATCCTACTACTCAAATACAAGTATAAAGAATACTGTAATTCAGTTTAAAAAAAAGTCGTAATAATAATGAAAAATGAATTTGAAAGACGTATTATTTCAGGTGAAAGGTTTAGTGCATGTTTCGATGAATGGACGTCCAATAGAAGTCGTAAATACATGAATCTAACTTTGTTTAATGAATCTAATAATTGGAATCTTGAAATAATTTGAATTGTTGGATCGATGTCAGGCGAAAAATGTATTGAAATACTAAAACAAAGATTGAATGTATTTGGATTATCATTAAAACATATTGTTGCGATAATTACCGACGGAGCCCCACTTATGATAAAGATAGGTAAATTGATTGAGAATGAACAACAATTATGCCACACACATGATATTCAACTTGCAGTGATTAATGTCTTATATAAAAAAAATGTACAAGAATTAATTAAAATTGATAATAACGCTTTAGAGTATGAAGAAGATAACGATGATGAATCGTCTGAAGATGTTGGCCTTGAAATAATAAAATAAATTGAACAGGATAAAAGGGAAGGTTCTAAATTTAAAAATGTAGAGATTGATGTTTTGATTAAAAAGGTTGGGGCTGTTGTTTTTCTATTTACCCGTTCTCCAACTAAAAATGATAAACACCTACAAAAGTATGTTTGTGATGAAAAAGGCCATGAATAATGTCTTATTAAAGACGTCCCAACAAGATGGGGCAGTTTGTATTACATACTTGAAAGATTTGATACACTAAAAAATCCAATTCGTAAAGCTCTTATAGATATTGATAGCGAAATATTTTTTTCAGAAACAGAATTCAAACTTCCGTATAATGTTGTATCAACGCTTTATGTCATTAAAATTACAGTGAAAAACGTTGCTGCAGAAATACGAACTTATATAGCGCCGACATTTCTTTGAAATTTATGTTAGATCAATTAGAAAATCAGCATCACTTCCTTAGCAATGAACTCATAAATGAATTAATAATTAATATAGGTAAACGTAGAATTCTATATTCAGATATTTTTTTATATTTGAACAAACCCGATGATTATGAAGAATGGACAAGAAATCATGGTATTTTTGACATTATAACTCGTAAAAATATTATAAAAATGATGAAAGAGATGATTACTAGATTAGATGCGACAAATAATAAAAAATACGTGGATATGGAATCATCTATTAATTTGATGCAAGAAGATAAAAATGAAATTAGCGATGAAGAAGAAATAACTTTAAAGGAAAAGCTGTATTTAAAGATCAAAAGTAAAATAAAAAATAATAACAAAGAAACAAAATTCTATTACAATTGAAAATCAGAAAGATTTGACAATTATAATAAACAGAGAAATGAAGCATTTTGAAAATACAAGCCAAGGTATTTATTTAGAAAAGATTTTCAGGTTTTTAAGTACATTCAGATTAGTGTAGAATATGAAAGAGCGTTTTCAGCTACTGAACTGTTCTGTACAAAACTAAGATCTCGTCTCGGCGATGATTTACTAAATGCTTTATGTTTTTGAGATCTTATTGTAGGAACAAGATTAAATGATTTGCTGTTTTTTATGTTTATAAAATATATGTTATAGATATCTATTTAAATTATTTATTTTTATATGAAATTAAAATATAGTTTTACAAGTGAAGCGAATTAGAAAAACATAATTTTTATTTTTTTAAAAACGATAATTTTTAAAATTTTATCTTTAAATTCACTTTTAAAATTGTATTTCAAAATTTTCAACATATTAACATTGTTGAAAAATCAAGTTATATATATTTACTAGTAATTTACCGGTAATCAAAAAACATATTTCCCGCTTTACCGGTAAATTCATTTTTAAAATATTTTGGAATGAATTAATGTCAATTATTACAGATCATGAGCTTAACATCACAAATAATAACATTTAATGGACCATCTATCTCGGTGTTAGAGGTACAACAAATAATCCTTCAAGATTACCCTAAGGAGAAATGTCATTTGACAATTTTTTGACAATCTACTAAAGACGATCATGGAGAAAAAGTTTTTTCGGAGAATGACTTTATTCCGTCTTCAACTCACATCTTTGTCACACGAAAGTATCACTGATCCAGTGACAATGACTCCATTCTCTCTCAAAAACCTTGTCAAAGTAAGTCTATTAAAGAACCAACAAGTAAACGACCTCCACATTATACAAGTAAAAGATGTATTCCCGGACATTGGGAAGAATATTGTCGCAAATTTCAAAGGCCGAGTGGTATTCCAAAGAATGAATTAATAGAAATGGATAAAAATACTCCTGACTGTTATCGAACTGATGATGGACGTTACGTAGCGAAGAAAATAGATTTTGAAGATCGGTTAGAAAAAAATAATTTAAAACGGTCATTTTCGAAATAGAAAAATCCAAAACTTGCTGAATTAAAAGTTTAATACAATTTTGACTCACAATTTACACATACAATACGTTTTGATTATTTTTAGTACTGGATTGATAAGAAAGTCACCTATGACAACAATTAATGACCCACGGCCCATCGCTCGATCTTCCCATCGATAACATGGTCGACTGTGTCTAGCTTTTATGTAATTTTAATTTTGAAATAAATTATATCTGATAATTATATTTCATTTTTATCCATTTACCGTATTTGAAACATACTTACACGTAAACAAATACGCAACATTAAATATTTAATAATTATTTGACTCAGATTAATATATATAACTCAAATCAGAAATAATTCGACAGAGAATATTTGATAAATGCATTTAAATGAATGGAATTTAAGGGGTAAATCATATTGGAGATACTGTCATGAAACAATCTTGTACCTGCTGGAATAACAACGTCGAATGTACACAGATGACAGTGTTTTACTAACCAAAATGTCAATTTGTCAAGGTTGTCAATTTAAGGTTGACCTTCAAGTTCACTTTCCTAATCGAAATCGCAAAACCAAGAAGAATCCTATCTGGAAAAGAGCGAACTGAACTAAATAGAATTAAATGGTATACTAGTGTGTAAATATATATATATATATATATATATATATATATATATATATATATATATATATAT
>MQRK01161365.1:0-16842 GCA_001938485.1 Girardia tigrina | reverse complement strand
AAAAATATAAATAATAATTCATAACAATTAATATACTTTAATAAAAGTTTTGAAATAAGAATTTTAAAATAAATAATAAACGGATTAAAATATATAATATTTTAAGAAATATTTTTTTTAAAATAAAAGGCTTGTGTTAAAATTAAAAATAAATTTTATAATAAGTTAAATTTTACAAATTAAATTGAAAGAAAAATTTAATCGATTGACTTTGGCTAAATAATTGAATTAACAACAAATTTGTTTGTATGTGCATTATTTTCATTAATAAAGTTTTGCGATAAAAATGTATTCTGAAATTTCGGATAACGAAAATGGCATAAACTCAGTGGTAAACTATAAGGGCTCGTCGGGTCTCGCGCGAGCCCATTGTTAAATGGTTCTATGATTTACGAGCCCCTTGTTCTTTTCGGTAACTACTTATATTTTTTTCAAAATGAAAATATAATACCTTAAAACCATTTTCATTACCTACATTTGTAGTTTTTAATAAAAAGTTTTTTTGAATGTATATTGTTATGATATTGTATATATGATATATATATATATAATATATATATATATATTATATTCTACCTATTATTTGTTGTATTCATTATTAATATATATTTTGTTTTGTTTGAAATAAACCATTTAAACCATTTTTAAACCATGATTTTATTTTTGTTATGTCAGTCGCAATGACACATTGTTCGAGTATTAGTTTATACAATTTGCGAGAAAAAAAAGAGCGACCCCCTTGTTAAAAATTTCATAGCTCACCGCCGTATAAACTCTATATATGAAACTTCCATGAAGAATGTTAAGAGGTCGTGCAAGACTCTCAAACTTTTGTGTGGGAAATGTTTGGCATGATGTGTCATATGTTGTAATTACGTTGCCTCTCACAAACATAATTGTCGAATTAATAATTTAACTTATAAAAGGTGTGACGAAATCTAATTAAATTCACAATGAAGTTAAATTTACTCAAAATGTATTAAATAAAACTAAATTAATTTTTGTTTAAATAAATGGATTTGGCAGTTATTTTAAGATATTTAAATTGAAAATATTTTCAAGATTTCCAGAGATCCCGGTGCAAAGGAAGATCAATGACTATTATTTAATAAGCAAATCTTTGGTAAGTGGAATTCAGACTTCTTCAACATGCGATTTGCAACTTCTTTAAGAACCTGACATCATAATGTAAGATGAAATACGAATCAATTTTCTGATTTATGAATGCATTAATTCCTTTGGTTTTGAAAACAATGTTTGATACTTTAACATTGTAAGTCGCGTTTACGCCACTTTGATTATCCCTAGATTAAATTTTATAATTTTATACCAAAATTTTAATTATAACAATAATTCAAATAATTAAACAAATTTCTTTTTAATTCAATTATTTCGCCAAAATCAAACTATTGAATTTTTTTTCTAAGACTATTTGAATAATTTAACAAATTTTAAATTTTTAAACATTAAATTAATAAAATTAATTTTTAAATTATAACTTAAAACTTTTATAAAATTTTATCCTAAAACTAATTTATTTAAATTTACCACAAGCCTTGTATTTAAAAAATTATTTCTTTAAATATTATAAAGTTTAATCCGTTTATTATTTGTTTAAAAATTCTTATTTCAAAACTTTTATTAAAATATATCAATTATTTTAACTGTAAACATTTTTTTTATTTGTGTATAATTATTTAATTTTTGAGGGTTTTCTTTATAATACCATTTTTAATTTTAAAACTTTTTTATTTATTTATAAGTAAGCAATAAATATTATCATTTGAATAATATTATAAATACCATGTTAAATATTATTTCCTTATAATTATAAGAACGTAAAGATGTTCAACTAACTGCAAAATGTTTTATTTGAGGAATAACAACTTTTCATGTATTTTGGTTTGAATTCATTTTGCTCCACCCTAATATAAAGATATAAAATAGAGTTTAATGATGACTCTTTTCTATAAAATAAATCTATAAAAGACAAGATTGTATGGTTACACAATAATAAGATTTTTTTGATTAGTTTGTTTTCTTACTTTCAATTTATGGATTATAATAAGGGTGTTGCGTTGACGTTCAGAGTATTGAATAGTAGGTTTTTATCTTGTTAAAACCAATATAATAATGGTTTATACAATAACCTTAATTTTATATTGGACTCAAATCTATTTCCGGTCACTTCAGAAAATAATAAGGTAGGTTAAAAGGCTTTTACGTCTTGTTATAGTCGTAGATTAAATATTTATTTTTTCAATTTGCATTTATCGAACACCGGTTTACATGAAAAAAACTAAAATTTATTTCTTGAAACTATTGTCAAGAAAATTCCAAGCTAACAAATTTCAAGCTTTGGGTTGTCTGATGAGTGTCAAGCTGCACTTTTTTGACTCTCATCTCGACTACTTTCCTGCTAATCGTGGAGCATACAGAGAGGAGCAAAGGAGAAAGGTTTCACATAGATATTTGTGCGATGGAAAGCCGATATCAGGGCGATGCAACGTCAACATGATGGCGGACTATTGTTGGGCACTGAAGCGGAACAATTCTAGTGCAGTTCACAAACGAAAATCCCTGAAAAGGCTATTTCAAGAATGACGAAGAATAAATGAAAAAGTAATGCTTCTGTTTATAGAATAAAACTTTAATAATTTCTGAGTATATTTCTAAGTTGGTTCACTGATTTCCTCTTTGTGAAGGCCTTGTAATAGCCTTAATAAATACTGATCATTGTCTTTATTATGGACTGAACAGTAATGGGATGGTTTTCCATTGCAGTATTTAAAACATTCTTTTATTAACAATCTTCATTAGTTTCTTTAGTTTTCCTTAGTTGCTAATTAATTTATAAATTAATAACATTGTTGCCAATAATGATGTATTAATTCTATATTATTTTGTCTGTTAATAAAAATTCTTTTATTTTATTATTCAAAGACCCAACATATAAAACATAATTTATATGTTTTATATTTATTAAGTCAGGTGTATTATCGTCGTAGATATTTTATAGATAAAAACAATGATAATATCTTTAGCAAATTCAAAATATTGAAAATAATAATTCAGTTTTCATATAGCCACATATTAAATTAAAATTATATTATTGATTAAATTTTATTATTTTGTAATTAATTTAAAAATAACAAAATGAATATTTATTTCTTGATTAAAATCGTCACATCTCAAATTAATTGATTTTGATTAAAACATTTTTAATTAATTATATTTTCTTACATTTCACATTATTTATATTAAAGAAATTATTTTAGCATTTTATAAAAAATATTCTATCAAAATATAAATAAAATTTATATTTTTGATAACTCATTTTATTGAAACTTTTTATCTCATTTAACTTTTTAAAAACTAGTTTCAAACTACAAAAGATATGCAGAAAAATTCGAATTATTTTTTATTATTTCTTTATTCTTTTCCTTTCATTTTTTGTTATTGATCATTTAAAAGTCAAATTGATAATAATTAATGCTATTTATTATCCAGACATCATGATCCTATTAAGTTCTACTTTCATCCCATTCATATTTCTGTGAAACATCTATTCAAATCAAAAGGATTATAGTATTATTTATCATCTTTTGATAAATTTATTATATCATATGCCAAATATTTTTTATGGATTAAATATATACATATTTAAAATAATTAAGTAATAAGAAATATTTATGTATTTACTTAAAAATAAACAGTACAGAGGAAAAAGTAAATTAACAATTAATTTTACCATTTAGTTCGAGGCAGATACTAAGAGTAAAATCATTCTTTTAGGCTGTAAATGAAACTAAAAATATAACAGTAGCTAAGTTTGGTTGTCTGCAATAATCGACTATCATCGGGCGATGTCTCAATCAGAACGGCCGAAGCCGCGCATTCGATCACCAATACGAGAATCAGCAATTTCGGTCGACCGTTTCCGCCGTTGTCGGAATCATTCGGCAAAAAAATCGATCCTGCGAGGACGGGAAGGATTTCGACAAGTCTATAGTTGGCGACGATTTTCGACTGGACGGTCATCGAATCGGACTTGTGGTGGAGGTGGTGGCAAAACGTGATATGAAACTCGAATTAACCAGATGCCAAAAAATAGAAAAAAAACATAAACTAAAAAAAAGTGTATAACTTGTTTTGATTCGACAAAGTCGTTTGATAATTCGAAAATAATAATTAATTACAAAATTGTTCTTTTCAAATGTCTAGTATATTCAAACAAAAATCATTTAATCAAATTAAAATTTTTACATGCCATTGCATATTTTTAATTTTTGTATTTACATTTTTGGTTTTTTTTTCTTTTCTTTAATTCACAAAAAAATTACTGATAAAAGTTCCAAAAAAATCAATTGGTTGAAAAAGTGAAATTAGCTGCATAATGCACCATTTCTCCAGATACTCCACGAAGGAAGAAAAATAAAAGGAAAAAACGCGATTCATTACATCTAACAGTAACACAAGTCTCAATTTCGAGGAACATTCAATGATACTCTGAGAAAATCGTTTGTCTTTAAGGAAATTGTAATTATAATTAAGAAATATCGGATTTTTAATATATATTTAATATTTATAAATACCGAATTAAATTTTGTGTCACTACACTAAGGATATGCAGAAGAAGCTATCTATAAATCCACCTTTGTTATAAATCATTTTTTATCAAAGTCAATCTGCTTTGAAGCCTTAAATAACGCTGGTGGATGGTTTAACAATGTGGGAGGCACTCTTAGAACCAAAACAAATGTAAGTGGATCACATACAAAATTTCCTATGCTGATTAAGACTTACTCTGATTGTCTACAAAAAATGTCGTCATAATCATATCCTATATGACCTTATTTCGATGACCTTTGGAATTCTCCCTTCATAATAAAATCTCATGGGTCATGGTTTTGTCCCCACGCCACTATTACTTGAGAGAACGGACATTACTTGTTGCCTTATGTCTACCATAAAATAGGCAGATCTCTTAATGCTTTTAAAATCCTTTTATTTCAGAATTTCTTTAAGCTTTTACTGGTTGAATTGTCGTCTTTAACTTTTTCCCTACAGTTTTTACAATGTCTAAATAAGTGGTCTTTACACTTTTATATTGTGATTCATTTTTAGTGTCCCAATGTTTACTAAACTTAAAATAATAAAGTAAATCTTTTTGAAAACAAACATTTTTAACAATAAAAAATTAAAACATAAGAATATTCTCCTGTTGAGACTTTAGAAAAAAATTATTATTTTGTCGTTTAATAACATCAATGAAACGAAAGAATAATTGTATTAAAAATATTTTTTAATTAGACTTCTAATAATATTAAGAATATTTTCTTATGAAAACTTTACTAAAACTTTGAAATTTCTCATGACCCCCAAACATTTTTTGTTTAGGTCAATCATATGGTTAATTGTAGAACATCTTATATTTATTAATTACATAAAAATCAATTTTATATTTGATTTTCATTATTTATTTTATATACAAGTTAATTTATTATCATTAAATTTAACTTCCTGCGAATTTAAAATGCAGAAATTATACGAGGGCTGGTCAATAACTTTTTTTTATTTCTCAACATCATCTCCTGTGGGCTCAATACATTAAAAACACCGTTTCTCGAATTTTTTGATTTCTTTCCAAATAATAAAATTTACCCTCAAAATAGGCGTTTCTTTGACGGATGGTGGATGTATGAGCACGTCGAAGCCGAATTCATAAAATTTTTTTCCATGGTTAAAAAGCATGTGCACTCTTGTGCATTGTCTTAATGGAAGAGGACATTCTTTCTGAGCAAATGCGATCGTCTTTTATTCAACATATCTTTGAACCAGTTCAATAAGTTGGCATATTATTTTCTGTTGATTAGAAATCGATCTCTTTTGAAGGTAATCGATGTTGATTATTCTGTATGCATCCAAACAACTTTTCGATATGATCTTGTTGGACGATGAAACTGACTTAGTCTTCTTTGGAGCCCGTTCACCTCAAGATATTCATTGTTTTGATTGGTGCTTGATCACCAGTGTGTTTTGTTGAATCCATTTTTCCATTCAGTTATAAAACGGTGCTAACATGCGTTTGGATTGCGATTTCAAAGCCAAAAACTCTTTCGAAATTGCCTCACGATTACGATTTTTGTCAGGAGTAGCACCAATCTTACAGAAAGATTTGCCTTACCCAAATGATCATGCATGTGACTTCTACAATCTCGCGCACTTTCAATCTCCGATCAGTCAACACCATTTCGTGGCTGTTTTTGGTGTTCTGAACATTTAACGTCACTTGTGCTTATTTGATTACAACGAAATTCAGTAAATCCGATTTTATAGTTGAAATTGATGGAGCCGAGTCCCCATTGTACTTATCAAGCTTATTATTGGTTTGAATGATTGATTATTTCCTAAAGAAATAAAGCTTTATGAGCACACGAAATTTCACACAGTTGTCTACTTTAAATGGTTGTCAAACATAAATTAAATGACGCCACTTGCCAAACAAGGTGCAGTTATATATTGACAGAGGATAGTTGATGCGAAAAAAGTTGCCGTTTTAGTTACAACGCAGAAATTCAAAATGTCAAGGACTTCTGAACCTTTTGATTAAAATGGTGTTTATTTAATACAAAAATAACAAATAAATATAATTTTGTCATTTTCTAAATTAAAATTCTTTAAAATACTTCTATTTGTTTCTCAATTTTTTAAATTATTTTTTTTAATTTAATTTTAAATTATTTCTGATATGAATTTAAGTATTTTTTAACAAATAAAAAACAATAAATCAATTTAAAAATGTTTTTATAATCATAAAAAATTCGCTTTTTTTCTTATATATATCATAAAATGTCAGCTTTATTTATTTACATTTTTAACAAAATAAAAATAATTAAAAAAAATATTTTTCATTTTAAATTCGTTAATAAAATGTCAATCTGGATGATTGATGAAAAAAATTTTTTTTGCAAATTGGCAATTATTTTCTTCATTTTAAAGTAACTGATTAGAATTATTTAATTATTTAATTACACTTTTATAATAATTAAAAGAAAGTAAATAAAAATAGTATTGCTATCTTCAAAACCAATATTTTCCTTTCGAGAATTTCAACATATCGTCATAGTAAAAATATTTCTTATCAATTATTTTATAAAATAAATTTTATTATTATAATTATATTTTGGGAATAATTGTTAAGTGAAGAGAAAAACAGCCGGGAACATTGATAAAGAACATTTAATTCTGTTGGAATTATTATTGCTGGAAGCGTAAACTTCGCAGAAAAATGATTAATGCATCAAATCTTTAGAAAAGAAACGATTTTCCCTTTACATAAGAAATAATTGTCAACAGATTTACAGTCCGGAAAATTTTGTTTCGGTAGAAAAACTTGTTATTTTAATTGATGATTATTGAAATATTATCAGAAAAAAATGGAGAAATTAATAAATTATTTTTTGTCTTTTATGTTATTTGAAACAACAAAAAACCACTAATCCACTAAAATTAAAACAAATTAATTAATTAATTCTATGAAATGAGGAAAAAAAGAAATTCGAGAAATAAACAATGTTTGTTTTTGTAAACACATTTCAATTTTGATAGATATTTTTGATTTTCCTTTTAAAATTATATTAAATCAGAATTGGTTTAATTAAATGAATTTATATTGGTTAATTTTGGTTGGATTTAGAAAAATAATTTTCAAAAAAGATTTTATATATTAGGTCGTCAAGTATGAAATTTGTTGAACTAAAGTCAAAGTTTATTGATAATTTACCAATACAAATATGTGTCATTCATCGAAGTATTCACCTATATTATTGACACACTTTTGCCATTTGAACGGCTGCTTGTTGTGGCCAATTGAAAAAGAACATTTGGGAGAGAATCTGTAAATTCCTCGAAGGCCATTTTTATGGCATCTTCGAAATTTCTGCATCATCCTTCTTACTTGCCACTCCTAGCCAAAAATGACTACCATTTCTTCCTCCATTTGAACCAATTTGAGATAGAAAATAATTCAATTCCAACTCATCTTCCTGTAGTTTTGTCACGGTCTTAAGTGCAATATGTGGTTTTACATTTTCGTGAATAAAGATGGGAGTCGACCTGTTTACCAAATGCGGCTGGTTTTCTTTGAGTTTCCTCATCATACTTTCCAAACTTTGAAGTAGGCATTTGCTGTGATTGACTACAAGGTTTCACGAAGTCAAATTGAACTACACCTATGATAGACAACCAAATCATCACCATCAGTTTCTCTTGATGTATTTTGTGCTCTAGAGTGTATCTTATTTGATTCATTTGTAAATCCGATTTGTAAACTACCCAGCTTGCTGAACGTTTGCAATTATCATATTGTATCACCTTTTCCTCACAAGTGAGGATTCAATGCAAAACGTTATCCCATTTATAACGAGAGAGCATCATCAAGTAAGCATCCAAACGCTTTTTTTCTGCTTTTTATTCAACTCAAGTTGAATCCACTTATCCAACTTTTTCACTCTACCAATTTCAGCCAAGTGATTGAATATTGTTTGGTTTGTAACAGCAAATGTTAGCGATAAATTAGGAGCTCTTTGAAACTTCACGGTTTCTTTCTGTTTAGTATTGTCTACCTCTGTTTCTGGAAGACCCTGAGACTCATTATTGAGGTTACCTTTCACGAATTTCCTGAAATTGATTCACTGTCTGCTGCGTAGTATCATTGTATCTGAATACACTTTTGATGTTTCGCATGGTTTTGATGCTGAGGTTTAGCGTACGAATTTGTACTTCTGAATAGTTCGAATTACTGTCTTTTTCATGTTTTAAAATACTGATTATTATTATCAGTATTTTTTATTAATTTTCTGTGTTTAATAGCCAAGATACGTGGCAATCAAACAAAAAAACTGAGCAACAAAATTTTAAGTCATTGTCTAATTATAACTATTTGAATGTAGAGTAATGATGCATACAAATATGAATCTTGACAACATAATATGTACATTTTAATAACAATAACTTCTTTCTTTAAATAAAATATGTTGTACAGTAGAATTCGGTTAATAGCACAACCCTCCGAACCGGTAAAGGTGTGCTATAAGCCGAGCAGTGCTATTAACCGACCACGATTGTTTGAATACCACCTCAATAATAAAAGGGAGTAAGTGTAACAACATATTAGTGAAGTAAAAATTGAAATTACTATTTTACAAAATAATCAGAAATAATTGTTTATTTCTTTTTCCTCAAACAGATTTTTGTGACAAAATCGTCAAGACCATCAATTTGGTTTTCTTGTATTTCTGAATGGCTCTCTTGGATCAGCAAAAGTAAATGTATTTTAGCCAAATAGACTTTTATTTCCATTGCGAGAGGAACTGAGGTAGGAACAATAATAGGCTCGTCTTCTTCAGATTCATTCTCGTTCACTTTACGTCAGATTTCCTCGATAATGGCTTCCTCTGTAAATTTGGCCGCTGTTGTGATTTCAGGATTAATTTCCACGTAGTCATCAAAGGCTTTTCCAGAAATGTGCAGTCATTCTCAGTCGTTTTCTCCTTCATGTTCATATATAGAAGCGTTACCTAGATCGTGATGCTCAAGAGACGAAAGCGTGAAGCCAACATGAGAAAAGCAATTGGAAATCGTGGATGATTTAACCTCATTTCAAACTCCTCTCAACAAATTAATGGCATCTAAAAGATCAAAGCTAAACTCACTTTGTGCCTCCAAGGCAATGATATTATTTTCCACAAAACGTTGACGATTATGACTGATGCAGTCACTTTGAACTTTTTGCAAAATTTCCTGTTCTTTAGACTTAATTTTGCTCACGACGCTGCAATCGATGGCATACTTGTTTACAATGTCTTTCATCGCTTTACCGCTTCTAAACTGTTGTAGGATTTAATATTTCTGCTGTATAGTCAAATCATTCCTCTTGCGTTTGCTCGCCATAAGTACAGTGTGATGCTAACTGTGATGTGTCTTGCTTATTCAACCACTGAGCATCATAAAACAGCAGGAGATCAAATTGATTCTTTACTTTACCAAGGCAACAATTGCTAATTGTCTTTGTCATGCCATGATTCACTAGCCACTTAAGCCACTTAACTTTAACAAACCTACCCACTGTGCTATTAACCAGGCAAAAAGGAGGTGTCATGACAGAATAACTTGTGGTATAAACTGAGTTGTATCATTAACCGAAGTCGACTCATTGTAAACCCTAGCTTCCAAAGTTCGTGCCACGGAACTCCGTGCTATTAACTGGGTTGTACTATTATGCAGGGTGCTATTCACCGAGTTCTACTGTATGTTTTTAATGGACAAATGAAACTTCCAATCTTATATCTATAAATATTATATATAAATTTAAAATTATATTGATAATAATGAACTGAACTTTAGATTTGATCGTTCAATCATTTGAAATGCTTCTCTTAATGTCTTTTCAATTTATATCACCAACTATTCGAAGTTTTAAATTCTTTTTAATTCATATTATCCGTTAAATTATAAATTCAGTGAATCATTCTTGTCGGGATTCTGGACAATTAATAATTTTGAATATTTGTGTGGGGCAGTCTGAGTCTATATATCTCTGTTGTGTCTGCTTCTTATGTTGATTTTCTGTTTGAGTTTGGGAAGTTTCGATTGATTAGCGATATAATTATCAATATTTTTAATTTAAACTTTTATTTATTCATTTTAAAACAAATTACAACTTCCTCTTTTACGAATTGATTCATATATTATTTCCAAAACTTCTTTATATAAATACAAAGATATGTAGATTTTATTATTGATAACTAATATGGCGATACGCAAATGTGTGGCTTAAATAAGTCACTACAATTATTATTATTATTAGTAGTAGTAGTAAGCATGAAGTAGCATTATGCTTCTTTCTATTATTATAATTAGTTTTAATAATTTTTATAATAATATATTTATATGAAAATTTTGGAGGTAATGAATAATCAAACTTTTAAAGTTTCACAAAAAAAGTGATTCATATTTGAATCCGTATATTTTTAAAAATACATTATTGATATAATAAAATTGAGAAGTAAACAAAAATGTTAAATAAAATTTGTATTTAGACATTTTCATTGACATTTAATATAATTAAAGAATTTAACGAAACATGGGCGCGCCTCAGTTTACGACAGACATGGGATAGAAATACGTTGCAACATGTGCGTTTGAAGGGTGTAGATAATATCAACTTGAAATATTTGTTTTGGTTATTGGGTTTTCGTCTATGATTTGGTGAGCACTCGCAGTTTATTTAAATAACCCGGGGAATATCAAGCTTTATTAATTTATTCTGTACTAAATTCTTCACAAAATGGCTACAAACCGGTAACAAAATGTATGTTGCTGTTACGACTTACAGTAAATCTTATACCGGAAAAGGTAGGTACAATCCACAATTTATTTTCGTTTAAAACAAACTTTCTTGTGTGCTTTTGGACAAAAAACAGATCGATTTTATAAGAAATGAATGCGATTTCCAAGACAAATATGCCAGTTTTTATAAGGTGAATTTATGTTCGTTTAAACAAATTAATTGCAAGGGGTAATTTTGAGAGAATTGTTTTTCAACAAATTAACAGAAGATTTGAAAAAAAATAAATAAATAAACTAGTAGAATTGAATCGAAAATATTTAAGTTTTTGTATTTATTTTCTCTAAACAAACAGGAATATTTTCTTTATAATTTCCTTTAATCTAATTCTCGGTGCGTCTGTACGATATTGCTGGGGTATTGCAGGGGTCCGAAATTTCGGTATTTTCTAAAAGTAATTTAGGTACATGGTTTTGCAAGTCTATATAAGCCTCATTTCAAAATTTAACAAGCATCAATGCAAAATTATACAAACATCATTTAAAACCTATATATGTAAAGTTTTTCAAAAAAACCAACACGCCATTATCGTACAAAAATAAAACATTTAGGTAAAAATATTTTATTTTCATGGGAACATCTAAAATTTTCAAGTAAAATAGGAAAAAAGAGTCTTTTATGTAACATAAATGTTAATGAGGTGCAGGATATGAATATGAAACTCACACTTATAATTCTTCACTTTTCAGAACATGTTAAAACAAAATGTCTGCATTTTTTTCAAATGAATCTTGATTCAGTTTTAATTAAGGATAATGCAAAAATCCATAAGACAAGGACGGTTCTGGAGTTCTGCTCTCTTCATTGGATATCAGTTCATGTTACCACATTATATTCACCTTAATTGAATCCAAAAGAAGAGTTTTTCTCTATTAAAAAGCTAGGTATACTCATTGCAAATTTCAGAATCCTAAGGCTAAATTGAATATAACTCAAAATTAATTCGTGGTTCATACAATAAGTACCCGTCCTGGCAAAAGAAATGAATTCAATATTTTTGTAACAAAACAAGCGTAACGTATGTATGCATTATTTTTCAACATAATCTCTATTTTGCACCAAACACTTCTGTCAACAAATAATCAACTCAGAAAACGCCTTTTTGAAAAATCCTTTGGGTCATTCGGTAAAGAAATCCTCCATGGTAACCTTCAAATCGTCTTTGGATCAAATCTCGATGCCTCCAAATGCTTCTTTAGGTGTCTGAAGAGGTAAAAATTTCCTTGATGCAAAATCTGAGCTTTACGGTGGAGAACTATTCTTGTACTATTCTAGTACTTTCAATCGAACTCGATATATTTGTCCGCTGTGTACACTGACGCATTGTCATGGAGAAACCATTAAAACTAATTTTGGAAATTCCAAAAAAATAATAAATTAAGTATTCGTATTTATATTACATTATCTTTATGTATAAAAGGTTTGATAAAAGGTTAATATTTAAGTTTTGGCCAAAAAACCATCTCGAACCTAACAGTACTTGAGAAGCATTTCAAGTTTTCCTTAAGCAATTAAAAAACCTAGCAATCTACTAATAATATACCTAAAATTAATTATTTATTATTTAATGACCTCCCAATAGGAATATTGGATAATTGCGGTTTAAAATGAGTTTTTTCTCGTTTTACCTGTAGAAATTGATGATTATTTCTATCCGAATGTCATTTGCAAATTGCATGATTTATTAGTCTCATATTCTTGGCAGATTCTGATATGATATTTGCTGCAAAAGCAGATTTGTCTGCGACGACAATTTTCAACTGATGTCATTTATCAAACCATTTTATTAAATCTCAAACAGGCTAATGGGAAATAGAAATCTGTATTGAAGTTTCATTTTATGTAATAAATAAATTTTATATTAAATTGGAAAAGAAATTAAGACAAATAATTTTCTATATTAATTTTGTAATTTATGAAAAATAAATTCAATACTTAAAGAGGAAAGATATTTTTTCTAAATTTTGTAATTTTTGAAAAATATATTCAATACTTCAAGAGGAAAGATAAAATTTTATTGAATTAATCATAAAATAAAGATATTAGGTACCGGAAAAGTAATCAGTATGTTTCCTGGTAAATTACTAAACAGAGGAATCATACTAATTTTCTGAAAACTTTATAAAGTTTTTGAAAGCTTTTGTTTTTCTTGTTATAAATGAAAATATGTTCAAATTAAAGTTTGAACAAATAATGGATTATTTTTCGCCTCAAATAGCACATTCAAGTTTTTAAATTCATGAATAAAAAGACTATATGGCACCATAAGCTCCAAGGAAAATAAGAAATGATTTTAGTAAAGACTCTGTAACAGATTGATTTTTTGTTTCGTACATCTAGAAATGAAAAACTAGAAAACGAATCACGCTCAGATGTCCATGTAAAGTTTAAGACAATAATAAGTGTTTAAAATAAACTTTACGTGGAACATGTGAAGAAATTGAAAATATATTAAATCAAGCTCGAGGAAAAGCCTTCACAAATGGCTACCGCACATATTGAGTGAGAAAAAAGGACTTTTTTAACCTTTTGCAATTGTTAAGTTCAAAGAATAAGAACACTTGCAAGAAAAATATTCATCGAAAAAAGATTACGATGAAAGTTTTCTGGACTTTATGAGGATTTCTTCTTACTCGATATTGTACGATAATGTACGACATATAGTAAGCAAGATATGAGGAGTTATTTAAAATTTTCAATTCGCCAAATCATTTATCAATTTTGTTAAATTTAAAATTTTAACAAAAATTAAATAAACACTTCAAAACATAAAAAATACATAAAGTTTATAAAACTTTATGTAAAAAGTTTAGATTAATTATATATATATATATATCGAAAATGATTAATAAAAGTTTTATAATAATAATTTTAAAATATACATTAAAGGGGGTAAAATTTATAATATTTTTATAAAATGGTTTTGAAAATAAAATTGTATTTTTTTTAAATTGTATTAGAAATTTATACATTAATTCTGATTCTAAAATGACAAATATCGACAATAGCATAAAAACTACTAAACAATGTATGTGTCCAGTTGATAAAAATTGGCCGGAAGATTTATCAATTGCCAAATTCAAAATATAGCCAAGACTTATGGCCAAAAGATTTTTTCGGTTATTATCAAATTTCCTGGACGAACAACACTTTACAAATGATGATGATATCAAAATAGAATTGCATTGTGTTTTGTTTTGTTTCAAAAACTTCGACATCTATACACATATCATGAACTCGCTTGTTGGCCAAATGTGGAAAGTGGTAGATATTTTACAGAATAACAATTTGTTAATAGATTTTACGGGTTTTCTGAATTGGGTGGTACAAACGTTCAGTGTTTTATCGGTTCATAATAGAAGGGAATAAAAGTATTTTAGTATTATATATCAAAAGAAAGAATGTGTTATTAGAAACTGTAAGGGGTTTTTGTGACTTGAATTTTTGAATAATTAATTTGTAATATCATATTTATAATTAAATAATTTCAAATGATTTATTTATATAAATTTTTTAAAAGAAACAAATATTTCGGATTAATAATAATAATTGTAATTAAAATATAATTTATTAGAATTTGACTTTTTGGGAAATAAATAACTCGGAGTAACAAACATTGTAAATAAAATTAGGTTTTAAATAAAAATTTTAATGTTTATCACAAGTAATTGTAACTCAAAATTTGTATTCAAAAAGTAACTATAATCAAATGTTTTTTTTTAAAAATTGAGTTGTAATATAAAATTCATGTTTTAGTTACAATTAAAATGGTATCAAATTTGTATAAAAAATATAATTATAATTAAATGTTTTTTTTAAAAAAATAGGTGGTAAAATAAAAAAAATGATAATGTTTTATTTAAAATTGAAATAGTGTCAATTTATATTAAAAGAATAATTATAATTGAATGTTTAACCAATTAACGAAGAATAAAATATTAAGAAATTTAATTTTAACAGTAGATGTACCATTCAAATATTATACATGATCTAAAATTATATTTAAGTTTTAGATAAATAATATTGAAATAACAACATTTACATAATTTTAGATTACTAGAAATTGTTGCAAAATACGTTTAAAAATGATTTAAAATAGAGCAGTTATTATTTAGATTTTTATAATGTATTTTGAAGATTTTTATAAAACAATAAAATCTTAATATATAAATTAACGTAATCAAAAAATAAATTCAATTTTAATTAACGTTTTATTAAATAAGTTATCAGTATTATAATCCAGTATTTTTATGTATAATTAATGTGGTCAAAAATAAGAAAACAAAAGAAAAGTTCCTAAAGAAAAATTGTTTAAATAATTGTTATAGAAATAAAATTTTGTGTTAATGAATTATAATTTTGATCAAGAACCCAACAGAAACTAAATATTAAGTAAACCAATTTATACATGATTTTACATAGCCTCAAAACGTTTCATTGATGAGTGATACAATGATGTCCTTCGATTCATAAGTCCTTCGTCGAATTATTAACTAATTATTGCGTGGGATGGAAAGTAACTATTGAGATACATATATACTTAAAATACTTTTGATCAAGGCGGGAAACTGAAAATTGTTCATTAAAATAGTAAAAGTTGGTTGTTCGATGAAATTAAATTAACAAGTTTTTAAAAATTTGTTTTTAAATAATTCATCAATCCTCTTTTCCTTCAAAGAGAATCGCATTGCGAAAATCCTTTTATTTTTAGAGGTATATATTAGAGCCTTAAAAGTGTTTTTGACATTTAATTTAGTTTTTATTTGTTATGAATCTTGATTGTACCATGATTTATAATAAATGTACAAACATATAAAAAATAATAATAATGAATAAATAAAATAATTATAATAATGCATTTAATTATATTTTTCTAAAATAAGAATTGATAACTTTTGTAAATAGAAATTGAAATTTGTATTTTCTTTTCATCAATTATTTTTCTTGCACGTGTCGGAACTAGAGATTACTTTTGTTGAGAAGTTTTATTTAGTTTTACTAATAGCATATTTTAACAAATAATCCTTTTTACAATTTACAAAAACAATTTTTTTGTTTGAATTATTTTTTCAAAAAAAATACAATAATTATTGGAATGAGATAATTGTAAATTAATATTATATATTACTATTATAAGTTTTAAATATTTTTTATTTATGAAATTAAATTATTTAAAGTATTATTTCAACACGTTTATGTGATTTTATTTTAATGAATAATAAAAATTAAATTTAAAAAATATTTAACATTTAAACTGTTTTACTTCTCTAATTTTTGTATTATTAATAAATGAATTATAAAGTGTGATAATTTGTTGGAAATGACTTAACTTTTAAATACAGATACAACTTTAAAATATGTAGGTTTGCCATCTATATTATATGATTCAGCTACAATCTTTAGAGGGTCCACTAAAGCTTAATGGGTTTCAG
>MQRK01161364.1:0-16843 GCA_001938485.1 Girardia tigrina | reverse complement strand
AAAAATATAAATAATAATTCATAACAATTAATATACTTTAATAAAAGTTTTGAAATAAGAATTTTAAAATAAATAATAAACGGATTAAAATATATAATATTTTAAGAAATATTTTTTTTAAAATAAAAGGCTTGTGTTAAAATTAAAAATAAATTTTATAATAAGTTAAATTTTACAAATTAAATTGAAAGAAAAATTTAATCGATTGACTTTGGCTAAATAATTGAATTAACAACAAATTTGTTTGTATGTGCATTATTTTCATTAATAAAGTTTTGCGATAAAAATGTATTCTGAAATTTCGGATAACGAAAATGGCATAAACTCAGTGGTAAACTATAAGGGCTCGTCGGGTCTCGCGCGAGCCCATTGTTAAATGGTTCTATGATTTACGAGCCCCTTGTTCTTTTCGGTAACTACTTATATTTTTTTCAAAATGAAAATATAATACCTTAAAACCATTTTCATTACCTACATTTGTAGTTTTTAATAAAAAGTTTTTTTGAATGTATATTGTTATGATATTGTATATATGATATATATATATATAATATATATATATATATTATATTCTACCTATTATTTGTTGTATTCATTATTAATATATATTTTGTTTTGTTTGAAATAAACCATTTAAACCATTTTTAAACCATGATTTTATTTTTGTTATGTCAGTCGCAATGACACATTGTTCGAGTATTAGTTTATACAATTTGCGAGAAAAAAAAGAGCGACCCCCTTGTTAAAAATTTCATAGCTCACCGCCGTATAAACTCTATATATGAAACTTCCATGAAGAATGTTAAGAGGTCGTGCAAGACTCTCAAACTTTTGTGTGGGAAATGTTTGGCATGATGTGTCATATGTTGTAATTACGTTGCCTCTCACAAACATAATTGTCGAATTAATAATTTAACTTATAAAAGGTGTGACGAAATCTAATTAAATTCACAATGAAGTTAAATTTACTCAAAATGTATTAAATAAAACTAAATTAATTTTTGTTTAAATAAATGGATTTGGCAGTTATTTTAAGATATTTAAATTGAAAATATTTTCAAGATTTCCAGAGATCCCGGTGCAAAGGAAGATCAATGACTATTATTTAATAAGCAAATCTTTGGTAAGTGGAATTCAGACTTCTTCAACATGCGATTTGCAACTTCTTTAAGAACCTGACATCATAATGTAAGATGAAATACGAATCAATTTTCTGATTTATGAATGCATTAATTCCTTTGGTTTTGAAAACAATGTTTGATACTTTAACATTGTAAGTCGCGTTTACGCCACTTTGATTATCCCTAGATTAAATTTTATAATTTTATACCAAAATTTTAATTATAACAATAATTCAAATAATTAAACAAATTTCTTTTTAATTCAATTATTTCGCCAAAATCAAACTATTGAATTTTTTTTCTAAGACTATTTGAATAATTTAACAAATTTTAAATTTTTAAACATTAAATTAATAAAATTAATTTTTAAATTATAACTTAAAACTTTTATAAAATTTTATCCTAAAACTAATTTATTTAAATTTACCACAAGCCTTGTATTTAAAAAATTATTTCTTTAAATATTATAAAGTTTAATCCGTTTATTATTTGTTTAAAAATTCTTATTTCAAAACTTTTATTAAAATATATCAATTATTTTAACTGTAAACATTTTTTTTATTTGTGTATAATTATTTAATTTTTGAGGGTTTTCTTTATAATACCATTTTTAATTTTAAAACTTTTTTATTTATTTATAAGTAAGCAATAAATATTATCATTTGAATAATATTATAAATACCATGTTAAATATTATTTCCTTATAATTATAAGAACGTAAAGATGTTCAACTAACTGCAAAATGTTTTATTTGAGGAATAACAACTTTTCATGTATTTTGGTTTGAATTCATTTTGCTCCACCCTAATATAAAGATATAAAATAGAGTTTAATGATGACTCTTTTCTATAAAATAAATCTATAAAAGACAAGATTGTATGGTTACACAATAATAAGATTTTTTTGATTAGTTTGTTTTCTTACTTTCAATTTATGGATTATAATAAGGGTGTTGCGTTGACGTTCAGAGTATTGAATAGTAGGTTTTTATCTTGTTAAAACCAATATAATAATGGTTTATACAATAACCTTAATTTTATATTGGACTCAAATCTATTTCCGGTCACTTCAGAAAATAATAAGGTAGGTTAAAAGGCTTTTACGTCTTGTTATAGTCGTAGATTAAATATTTATTTTTTCAATTTGCATTTATCGAACACCGGTTTACATGAAAAAAACTAAAATTTATTTCTTGAAACTATTGTCAAGAAAATTCCAAGCTAACAAATTTCAAGCTTTGGGTTGTCTGATGAGTGTCAAGCTGCACTTTTTTGACTCTCATCTCGACTACTTTCCTGCTAATCGTGGAGCATACAGAGAGGAGCAAAGGAGAAAGGTTTCACATAGATATTTGTGCGATGGAAAGCCGATATCAGGGCGATGCAACGTCAACATGATGGCGGACTATTGTTGGGCACTGAAGCGGAACAATTCTAGTGCAGTTCACAAACGAAAATCCCTGAAAAGGCTATTTCAAGAATGACGAAGAATAAATGAAAAAGTAATGCTTCTGTTTATAGAATAAAACTTTAATAATTTCTGAGTATATTTCTAAGTTGGTTCACTGATTTCCTCTTTGTGAAGGCCTTGTAATAGCCTTAATAAATACTGATCATTGTCTTTATTATGGACTGAACAGTAATGGGATGGTTTTCCATTGCAGTATTTAAAACATTCTTTTATTAACAATCTTCATTAGTTTCTTTAGTTTTCCTTAGTTGCTAATTAATTTATAAATTAATAACATTGTTGCCAATAATGATGTATTAATTCTATATTATTTTGTCTGTTAATAAAAATTCTTTTATTTTATTATTCAAAGACCCAACATATAAAACATAATTTATATGTTTTATATTTATTAAGTCAGGTGTATTATCGTCGTAGATATTTTATAGATAAAAACAATGATAATATCTTTAGCAAATTCAAAATATTGAAAATAATAATTCAGTTTTCATATAGCCACATATTAAATTAAAATTATATTATTGATTAAATTTTATTATTTTGTAATTAATTTAAAAATAACAAAATGAATATTTATTTCTTGATTAAAATCGTCACATCTCAAATTAATTGATTTTGATTAAAACATTTTTAATTAATTATATTTTCTTACATTTCACATTATTTATATTAAAGAAATTATTTTAGCATTTTATAAAAAATATTCTATCAAAATATAAATAAAATTTATATTTTTGATAACTCATTTTATTGAAACTTTTTATCTCATTTAACTTTTTAAAAACTAGTTTCAAACTACAAAAGATATGCAGAAAAATTCGAATTATTTTTTATTATTTCTTTATTCTTTTCCTTTCATTTTTTGTTATTGATCATTTAAAAGTCAAATTGATAATAATTAATGCTATTTATTATCCAGACATCATGATCCTATTAAGTTCTACTTTCATCCCATTCATATTTCTGTGAAACATCTATTCAAATCAAAAGGATTATAGTATTATTTATCATCTTTTGATAAATTTATTATATCATATGCCAAATATTTTTTATGGATTAAATATATACATATTTAAAATAATTAAGTAATAAGAAATATTTATGTATTTACTTAAAAATAAACAGTACAGAGGAAAAAGTAAATTAACAATTAATTTTACCATTTAGTTCGAGGCAGATACTAAGAGTAAAATCATTCTTTTAGGCTGTAAATGAAACTAAAAATATAACAGTAGCTAAGTTTGGTTGTCTGCAATAATCGACTATCATCGGGCGATGTCTCAATCAGAACGGCCGAAGCCGCGCATTCGATCACCAATACGAGAATCAGCAATTTCGGTCGACCGTTTCCGCCGTTGTCGGAATCATTCGGCAAAAAAATCGATCCTGCGAGGACGGGAAGGATTTCGACAAGTCTATAGTTGGCGACGATTTTCGACTGGACGGTCATCGAATCGGACTTGTGGTGGAGGTGGTGGCAAAACGTGATATGAAACTCGAATTAACCAGATGCCAAAAAATAGAAAAAAAACATAAACTAAAAAAAAGTGTATAACTTGTTTTGATTCGACAAAGTCGTTTGATAATTCGAAAATAATAATTAATTACAAAATTGTTCTTTTCAAATGTCTAGTATATTCAAACAAAAATCATTTAATCAAATTAAAATTTTTACATGCCATTGCATATTTTTAATTTTTGTATTTACATTTTTGGTTTTTTTTTCTTTTCTTTAATTCACAAAAAAATTACTGATAAAAGTTCCAAAAAAATCAATTGGTTGAAAAAGTGAAATTAGCTGCATAATGCACCATTTCTCCAGATACTCCACGAAGGAAGAAAAATAAAAGGAAAAAACGCGATTCATTACATCTAACAGTAACACAAGTCTCAATTTCGAGGAACATTCAATGATACTCTGAGAAAATCGTTTGTCTTTAAGGAAATTGTAATTATAATTAAGAAATATCGGATTTTTAATATATATTTAATATTTATAAATACCGAATTAAATTTTGTGTCACTACACTAAGGATATGCAGAAGAAGCTATCTATAAATCCACCTTTGTTATAAATCATTTTTTATCAAAGTCAATCTGCTTTGAAGCCTTAAATAACGCTGGTGGATGGTTTAACAATGTGGGAGGCACTCTTAGAACCAAAACAAATGTAAGTGGATCACATACAAAATTTCCTATGCTGATTAAGACTTACTCTGATTGTCTACAAAAAATGTCGTCATAATCATATCCTATATGACCTTATTTCGATGACCTTTGGAATTCTCCCTTCATAATAAAATCTCATGGGTCATGGTTTTGTCCCCACGCCACTATTACTTGAGAGAACGGACATTACTTGTTGCCTTATGTCTACCATAAAATAGGCAGATCTCTTAATGCTTTTAAAATCCTTTTATTTCAGAATTTCTTTAAGCTTTTACTGGTTGAATTGTCGTCTTTAACTTTTTCCCTACAGTTTTTACAATGTCTAAATAAGTGGTCTTTACACTTTTATATTGTGATTCATTTTTAGTGTCCCAATGTTTACTAAACTTAAAATAATAAAGTAAATCTTTTTGAAAACAAACATTTTTAACAATAAAAAATTAAAACATAAGAATATTCTCCTGTTGAGACTTTAGAAAAAAATTATTATTTTGTCGTTTAATAACATCAATGAAACGAAAGAATAATTGTATTAAAAATATTTTTTAATTAGACTTCTAATAATATTAAGAATATTTTCTTATGAAAACTTTACTAAAACTTTGAAATTTCTCATGACCCCCAAACATTTTTTGTTTAGGTCAATCATATGGTTAATTGTAGAACATCTTATATTTATTAATTACATAAAAATCAATTTTATATTTGATTTTCATTATTTATTTTATATACAAGTTAATTTATTATCATTAAATTTAACTTCCTGCGAATTTAAAATGCAGAAATTATACGAGGGCTGGTCAATAACTTTTTTTTATTTCTCAACATCATCTCCTGTGGGCTCAATACATTAAAAACACCGTTTCTCGAATTTTTTGATTTCTTTCCAAATAATAAAATTTACCCTCAAAATAGGCGTTTCTTTGACGGATGGTGGATGTATGAGCACGTCGAAGCCGAATTCATAAAATTTTTTTCCATGGTTAAAAAGCATGTGCACTCTTGTGCATTGTCTTAATGGAAGAGGACATTCTTTCTGAGCAAATGCGATCGTCTTTTATTCAACATATCTTTGAACCAGTTCAATAAGTTGGCATATTATTTTCTGTTGATTAGAAATCGATCTCTTTTGAAGGTAATCGATGTTGATTATTCTGTATGCATCCAAACAACTTTTCGATATGATCTTGTTGGACGATGAAACTGACTTAGTCTTCTTTGGAGCCCGTTCACCTCAAGATATTCATTGTTTTGATTGGTGCTTGATCACCAGTGTGTTTTGTTGAATCCATTTTTCCATTCAGTTATAAAACGGTGCTAACATGCGTTTGGATTGCGATTTCAAAGCCAAAAACTCTTTCGAAATTGCCTCACGATTACGATTTTTGTCAGGAGTAGCACCAATCTTACAGAAAGATTTGCCTTACCCAAATGATCATGCATGTGACTTCTACAATCTCGCGCACTTTCAATCTCCGATCAGTCAACACCATTTCGTGGCTGTTTTTGGTGTTCTGAACATTTAACGTCACTTGTGCTTATTTGATTACAACGAAATTCAGTAAATCCGATTTTATAGTTGAAATTGATGGAGCCGAGTCCCCATTGTACTTATCAAGCTTATTATTGGTTTGAATGATTGATTATTTCCTAAAGAAATAAAGCTTTATGAGCACACGAAATTTCACACAGTTGTCTACTTTAAATGGTTGTCAAACATAAATTAAATGACGCCACTTGCCAAACAAGGTGCAGTTATATATTGACAGAGGATAGTTGATGCGAAAAAAGTTGCCGTTTTAGTTACAACGCAGAAATTCAAAATGTCAAGGACTTCTGAACCTTTTGATTAAAATGGTGTTTATTTAATACAAAAATAACAAATAAATATAATTTTGTCATTTTCTAAATTAAAATTCTTTAAAATACTTCTATTTGTTTCTCAATTTTTTAAATTATTTTTTTTAATTTAATTTTAAATTATTTCTGATATGAATTTAAGTATTTTTTAACAAATAAAAAACAATAAATCAATTTAAAAATGTTTTTATAATCATAAAAAATTCGCTTTTTTTCTTATATATATCATAAAATGTCAGCTTTATTTATTTACATTTTTAACAAAATAAAAATAATTAAAAAAAATATTTTTCATTTTAAATTCGTTAATAAAATGTCAATCTGGATGATTGATGAAAAAAATTTTTTTTGCAAATTGGCAATTATTTTCTTCATTTTAAAGTAACTGATTAGAATTATTTAATTATTTAATTACACTTTTATAATAATTAAAAGAAAGTAAATAAAAATAGTATTGCTATCTTCAAAACCAATATTTTCCTTTCGAGAATTTCAACATATCGTCATAGTAAAAATATTTCTTATCAATTATTTTATAAAATAAATTTTATTATTATAATTATATTTTGGGAATAATTGTTAAGTGAAGAGAAAAACAGCCGGGAACATTGATAAAGAACATTTAATTCTGTTGGAATTATTATTGCTGGAAGCGTAAACTTCGCAGAAAAATGATTAATGCATCAAATCTTTAGAAAAGAAACGATTTTCCCTTTACATAAGAAATAATTGTCAACAGATTTACAGTCCGGAAAATTTTGTTTCGGTAGAAAAACTTGTTATTTTAATTGATGATTATTGAAATATTATCAGAAAAAAATGGAGAAATTAATAAATTATTTTTTGTCTTTTATGTTATTTGAAACAACAAAAAACCACTAATCCACTAAAATTAAAACAAATTAATTAATTAATTCTATGAAATGAGGAAAAAAAGAAATTCGAGAAATAAACAATGTTTGTTTTTGTAAACACATTTCAATTTTGATAGATATTTTTGATTTTCCTTTTAAAATTATATTAAATCAGAATTGGTTTAATTAAATGAATTTATATTGGTTAATTTTGGTTGGATTTAGAAAAATAATTTTCAAAAAAGATTTTATATATTAGGTCGTCAAGTATGAAATTTGTTGAACTAAAGTCAAAGTTTATTGATAATTTACCAATACAAATATGTGTCATTCATCGAAGTATTCACCTATATTATTGACACACTTTTGCCATTTGAACGGCTGCTTGTTGTGGCCAATTGAAAAAGAACATTTGGGAGAGAATCTGTAAATTCCTCGAAGGCCATTTTTATGGCATCTTCGAAATTTCTGCATCATCCTTCTTACTTGCCACTCCTAGCCAAAAATGACTACCATTTCTTCCTCCATTTGAACCAATTTGAGATAGAAAATAATTCAATTCCAACTCATCTTCCTGTAGTTTTGTCACGGTCTTAAGTGCAATATGTGGTTTTACATTTTCGTGAATAAAGATGGGAGTCGACCTGTTTACCAAATGCGGCTGGTTTTCTTTGAGTTTCCTCATCATACTTTCCAAACTTTGAAGTAGGCATTTGCTGTGATTGACTACAAGGTTTCACGAAGTCAAATTGAACTACACCTATGATAGACAACCAAATCATCACCATCAGTTTCTCTTGATGTATTTTGTGCTCTAGAGTGTATCTTATTTGATTCATTTGTAAATCCGATTTGTAAACTACCCAGCTTGCTGAACGTTTGCAATTATCATATTGTATCACCTTTTCCTCACAAGTGAGGATTCAATGCAAAACGTTATCCCATTTATAACGAGAGAGCATCATCAAGTAAGCATCCAAACGCTTTTTTTCTGCTTTTTATTCAACTCAAGTTGAATCCACTTATCCAACTTTTTCACTCTACCAATTTCAGCCAAGTGATTGAATATTGTTTGGTTTGTAACAGCAAATGTTAGCGATAAATTAGGAGCTCTTTGAAACTTCACGGTTTCTTTCTGTTTAGTATTGTCTACCTCTGTTTCTGGAAGACCCTGAGACTCATTATTGAGGTTACCTTTCACGAATTTCCTGAAATTGATTCACTGTCTGCTGCGTAGTATCATTGTATCTGAATACACTTTTGATGTTTCGCATGGTTTTGATGCTGAGGTTTAGCGTACGAATTTGTACTTCTGAATAGTTCGAATTACTGTCTTTTTCATGTTTTAAAATACTGATTATTATTATCAGTATTTTTTATTAATTTTCTGTGTTTAATAGCCAAGATACGTGGCAATCAAACAAAAAAACTGAGCAACAAAATTTTAAGTCATTGTCTAATTATAACTATTTGAATGTAGAGTAATGATGCATACAAATATGAATCTTGACAACATAATATGTACATTTTAATAACAATAACTTCTTTCTTTAAATAAAATATGTTGTACAGTAGAATTCGGTTAATAGCACAACCCTCCGAACCGGTAAAGGTGTGCTATAAGCCGAGCAGTGCTATTAACCGACCACGATTGTTTGAATACCACCTCAATAATAAAAGGGAGTAAGTGTAACAACATATTAGTGAAGTAAAAATTGAAATTACTATTTTACAAAATAATCAGAAATAATTGTTTATTTCTTTTTCCTCAAACAGATTTTTGTGACAAAATCGTCAAGACCATCAATTTGGTTTTCTTGTATTTCTGAATGGCTCTCTTGGATCAGCAAAAGTAAATGTATTTTAGCCAAATAGACTTTTATTTCCATTGCGAGAGGAACTGAGGTAGGAACAATAATAGGCTCGTCTTCTTCAGATTCATTCTCGTTCACTTTACGTCAGATTTCCTCGATAATGGCTTCCTCTGTAAATTTGGCCGCTGTTGTGATTTCAGGATTAATTTCCACGTAGTCATCAAAGGCTTTTCCAGAAATGTGCAGTCATTCTCAGTCGTTTTCTCCTTCATGTTCATATATAGAAGCGTTACCTAGATCGTGATGCTCAAGAGACGAAAGCGTGAAGCCAACATGAGAAAAGCAATTGGAAATCGTGGATGATTTAACCTCATTTCAAACTCCTCTCAACAAATTAATGGCATCTAAAAGATCAAAGCTAAACTCACTTTGTGCCTCCAAGGCAATGATATTATTTTCCACAAAACGTTGACGATTATGACTGATGCAGTCACTTTGAACTTTTTGCAAAATTTCCTGTTCTTTAGACTTAATTTTGCTCACGACGCTGCAATCGATGGCATACTTGTTTACAATGTCTTTCATCGCTTTACCGCTTCTAAACTGTTGTAGGATTTAATATTTCTGCTGTATAGTCAAATCATTCCTCTTGCGTTTGCTCGCCATAAGTACAGTGTGATGCTAACTGTGATGTGTCTTGCTTATTCAACCACTGAGCATCATAAAACAGCAGGAGATCAAATTGATTCTTTACTTTACCAAGGCAACAATTGCTAATTGTCTTTGTCATGCCATGATTCACTAGCCACTTAAGCCACTTAACTTTAACAAACCTACCCACTGTGCTATTAACCAGGCAAAAAGGAGGTGTCATGACAGAATAACTTGTGGTATAAACTGAGTTGTATCATTAACCGAAGTCGACTCATTGTAAACCCTAGCTTCCAAAGTTCGTGCCACGGAACTCCGTGCTATTAACTGGGTTGTACTATTATGCAGGGTGCTATTCACCGAGTTCTACTGTATGTTTTTAATGGACAAATGAAACTTCCAATCTTATATCTATAAATATTATATATAAATTTAAAATTATATTGATAATAATGAACTGAACTTTAGATTTGATCGTTCAATCATTTGAAATGCTTCTCTTAATGTCTTTTCAATTTATATCACCAACTATTCGAAGTTTTAAATTCTTTTTAATTCATATTATCCGTTAAATTATAAATTCAGTGAATCATTCTTGTCGGGATTCTGGACAATTAATAATTTTGAATATTTGTGTGGGGCAGTCTGAGTCTATATATCTCTGTTGTGTCTGCTTCTTATGTTGATTTTCTGTTTGAGTTTGGGAAGTTTCGATTGATTAGCGATATAATTATCAATATTTTTAATTTAAACTTTTATTTATTCATTTTAAAACAAATTACAACTTCCTCTTTTACGAATTGATTCATATATTATTTCCAAAACTTCTTTATATAAATACAAAGATATGTAGATTTTATTATTGATAACTAATATGGCGATACGCAAATGTGTGGCTTAAATAAGTCACTACAATTATTATTATTATTAGTAGTAGTAGTAAGCATGAAGTAGCATTATGCTTCTTTCTATTATTATAATTAGTTTTAATAATTTTTATAATAATATATTTATATGAAAATTTTGGAGGTAATGAATAATCAAACTTTTAAAGTTTCACAAAAAAAGTGATTCATATTTGAATCCGTATATTTTTAAAAATACATTATTGATATAATAAAATTGAGAAGTAAACAAAAATGTTAAATAAAATTTGTATTTAGACATTTTCATTGACATTTAATATAATTAAAGAATTTAACGAAACATGGGCGCGCCTCAGTTTACGACAGACATGGGATAGAAATACGTTGCAACATGTGCGTTTGAAGGGTGTAGATAATATCAACTTGAAATATTTGTTTTGGTTATTGGGTTTTCGTCTATGATTTGGTGAGCACTCGCAGTTTATTTAAATAACCCGGGGAATATCAAGCTTTATTAATTTATTCTGTACTAAATTCTTCACAAAATGGCTACAAACCGGTAACAAAATGTATGTTGCTGTTACGACTTACAGTAAATCTTATACCGGAAAAGGTAGGTACAATCCACAATTTATTTTCGTTTAAAACAAACTTTCTTGTGTGCTTTTGGACAAAAAACAGATCGATTTTATAAGAAATGAATGCGATTTCCAAGACAAATATGCCAGTTTTTATAAGGTGAATTTATGTTCGTTTAAACAAATTAATTGCAAGGGGTAATTTTGAGAGAATTGTTTTTCAACAAATTAACAGAAGATTTGAAAAAAAATAAATAAATAAACTAGTAGAATTGAATCGAAAATATTTAAGTTTTTGTATTTATTTTCTCTAAACAAACAGGAATATTTTCTTTATAATTTCCTTTAATCTAATTCTCGGTGCGTCTGTACGATATTGCTGGGGTATTGCAGGGGTCCGAAATTTCGGTATTTTCTAAAAGTAATTTAGGTACATGGTTTTGCAAGTCTATATAAGCCTCATTTCAAAATTTAACAAGCATCAATGCAAAATTATACAAACATCATTTAAAACCTATATATGTAAAGTTTTTCAAAAAAACCAACACGCCATTATCGTACAAAAATAAAACATTTAGGTAAAAATATTTTATTTTCATGGGAACATCTAAAATTTTCAAGTAAAATAGGAAAAAAGAGTCTTTTATGTAACATAAATGTTAATGAGGTGCAGGATATGAATATGAAACTCACACTTATAATTCTTCACTTTTCAGAACATGTTAAAACAAAATGTCTGCATTTTTTTCAAATGAATCTTGATTCAGTTTTAATTAAGGATAATGCAAAAATCCATAAGACAAGGACGGTTCTGGAGTTCTGCTCTCTTCATTGGATATCAGTTCATGTTACCACATTATATTCACCTTAATTGAATCCAAAAGAAGAGTTTTTCTCTATTAAAAAGCTAGGTATACTCATTGCAAATTTCAGAATCCTAAGGCTAAATTGAATATAACTCAAAATTAATTCGTGGTTCATACAATAAGTACCCGTCCTGGCAAAAGAAATGAATTCAATATTTTTGTAACAAAACAAGCGTAACGTATGTATGCATTATTTTTCAACATAATCTCTATTTTGCACCAAACACTTCTGTCAACAAATAATCAACTCAGAAAACGCCTTTTTGAAAAATCCTTTGGGTCATTCGGTAAAGAAATCCTCCATGGTAACCTTCAAATCGTCTTTGGATCAAATCTCGATGCCTCCAAATGCTTCTTTAGGTGTCTGAAGAGGTAAAAATTTCCTTGATGCAAAATCTGAGCTTTACGGTGGAGAACTATTCTTGTACTATTCTAGTACTTTCAATCGAACTCGATATATTTGTCCGCTGTGTACACTGACGCATTGTCATGGAGAAACCATTAAAACTAATTTTGGAAATTCCAAAAAAATAATAAATTAAGTATTCGTATTTATATTACATTATCTTTATGTATAAAAGGTTTGATAAAAGGTTAATATTTAAGTTTTGGCCAAAAAACCATCTCGAACCTAACAGTACTTGAGAAGCATTTCAAGTTTTCCTTAAGCAATTAAAAAACCTAGCAATCTACTAATAATATACCTAAAATTAATTATTTATTATTTAATGACCTCCCAATAGGAATATTGGATAATTGCGGTTTAAAATGAGTTTTTTCTCGTTTTACCTGTAGAAATTGATGATTATTTCTATCCGAATGTCATTTGCAAATTGCATGATTTATTAGTCTCATATTCTTGGCAGATTCTGATATGATATTTGCTGCAAAAGCAGATTTGTCTGCGACGACAATTTTCAACTGATGTCATTTATCAAACCATTTTATTAAATCTCAAACAGGCTAATGGGAAATAGAAATCTGTATTGAAGTTTCATTTTATGTAATAAATAAATTTTATATTAAATTGGAAAAGAAATTAAGACAAATAATTTTCTATATTAATTTTGTAATTTATGAAAAATAAATTCAATACTTAAAGAGGAAAGATATTTTTTCTAAATTTTGTAATTTTTGAAAAATATATTCAATACTTCAAGAGGAAAGATAAAATTTTATTGAATTAATCATAAAATAAAGATATTAGGTACCGGAAAAGTAATCAGTATGTTTCCTGGTAAATTACTAAACAGAGGAATCATACTAATTTTCTGAAAACTTTATAAAGTTTTTGAAAGCTTTTGTTTTTCTTGTTATAAATGAAAATATGTTCAAATTAAAGTTTGAACAAATAATGGATTATTTTTCGCCTCAAATAGCACATTCAAGTTTTTAAATTCATGAATAAAAAGACTATATGGCACCATAAGCTCCAAGGAAAATAAGAAATGATTTTAGTAAAGACTCTGTAACAGATTGATTTTTTGTTTCGTACATCTAGAAATGAAAAACTAGAAAACGAATCACGCTCAGATGTCCATGTAAAGTTTAAGACAATAATAAGTGTTTAAAATAAACTTTACGTGGAACATGTGAAGAAATTGAAAATATATTAAATCAAGCTCGAGGAAAAGCCTTCACAAATGGCTACCGCACATATTGAGTGAGAAAAAAGGACTTTTTTAACCTTTTGCAATTGTTAAGTTCAAAGAATAAGAACACTTGCAAGAAAAATATTCATCGAAAAAAGATTACGATGAAAGTTTTCTGGACTTTATGAGGATTTCTTCTTACTCGATATTGTACGATAATGTACGACATATAGTAAGCAAGATATGAGGAGTTATTTAAAATTTTCAATTCGCCAAATCATTTATCAATTTTGTTAAATTTAAAATTTTAACAAAAATTAAATAAACACTTCAAAACATAAAAAATACATAAAGTTTATAAAACTTTATGTAAAAAGTTTAGATTAATTATATATATATATATATCGAAAATGATTAATAAAAGTTTTATAATAATAATTTTAAAATATACATTAAAGGGGGTAAAATTTATAATATTTTTATAAAATGGTTTTGAAAATAAAATTGTATTTTTTTTAAATTGTATTAGAAATTTATACATTAATTCTGATTCTAAAATGACAAATATCGACAATAGCATAAAAACTACTAAACAATGTATGTGTCCAGTTGATAAAAATTGGCCGGAAGATTTATCAATTGCCAAATTCAAAATATAGCCAAGACTTATGGCCAAAAGATTTTTTCGGTTATTATCAAATTTCCTGGACGAACAACACTTTACAAATGATGATGATATCAAAATAGAATTGCATTGTGTTTTGTTTTGTTTCAAAAACTTCGACATCTATACACATATCATGAACTCGCTTGTTGGCCAAATGTGGAAAGTGGTAGATATTTTACAGAATAACAATTTGTTAATAGATTTTACGGGTTTTCTGAATTGGGTGGTACAAACGTTCAGTGTTTTATCGGTTCATAATAGAAGGGAATAAAAGTATTTTAGTATTATATATCAAAAGAAAGAATGTGTTATTAGAAACTGTAAGGGGTTTTTGTGACTTGAATTTTTGAATAATTAATTTGTAATATCATATTTATAATTAAATAATTTCAAATGATTTATTTATATAAATTTTTTAAAAGAAACAAATATTTCGGATTAATAATAATAATTGTAATTAAAATATAATTTATTAGAATTTGACTTTTTGGGAAATAAATAACTCGGAGTAACAAACATTGTAAATAAAATTAGGTTTTAAATAAAAATTTTAATGTTTATCACAAGTAATTGTAACTCAAAATTTGTATTCAAAAAGTAACTATAATCAAATGTTTTTTTTTAAAAAATTGAGTTGTAATATAAAATTCATGTTTTAGTTACAATTAAAATGGTATCAAATTTGTATAAAAAATATAATTATAATTAAATGTTTTTTTTAAAAAATTAGGTGGTAAAATAAAAAAAATCATAATGTTTTATTTAAAATTGAAATAGTGTCAATTTATATTAAAAGAATAATTATAATTGAATGTTTAACCAATTAACGAAGAATAAAATATTAAGAAATTTAATTTTAACAGTAGATGTACCATTCAAATATTATACATGATCTAAAATTATATTTAAGTTTTAGATAAATAATATTGAAATAACAACATTTACATAATTTTAGATTACTAGAAATTGTTGCAAAATACGTTTAAAAATGATTTAAAATAGAGCAGTTATTATTTAGATTTTTATAATGTATTTTGAAGATTTTTATAAAACAATAAAATCTTAATATATAAATTAACGTAATCAAAAAATAAATTCAATTTTAATTAACGTTTTATTAAATAAGTTATCAGTATTATAATCCAGTATTTTTATGTATAATTAATGTGGTCAAAAATAAGAAAACAAAAGAAAAGTTCCTAAAGAAAAATTGTTTAAATAATTGTTATAGAAATAAAATTTTGTGTTAATGAATTATAATTTTGATCAAGAACCCAACAGAAACTAAATATTAAGTAAACCAATTTATACATGATTTTACATAGCCTCAAAACGTTTCATTGATGAGTGATACAATGATGTCCTTCGATTCATAAGTCCTTCGTCGAATTATTAACTAATTATTGCGTGGGATGGAAAGTAACTATTGAGATACATATATACTTAAAATACTTTTGATCAAGGCGGGAAACTGAAAATTGTTCATTAAAATAGTAAAAGTTGGTTGTTCGATGAAATTAAATTAACAAGTTTTTAAAAATTTGTTTTTAAATAATTCATCAATCCTCTTTTCCTTCAAAGAGAATCGCATTGCGAAAATCCTTTTATTTTTAGAGGTATATATTAGAGCCTTAAAAGTGTTTTTGACATTTAATTTAGTTTTTATTTGTTATGAATCTTGATTGTACCATGATTTATAATAAATGTACAAACATATAAAAAATAATAATAATGAATAAATAAAATAATTATAATAATGCATTTAATTATATTTTTCTAAAATAAGAATTGATAACTTTTGTAAATAGAAATTGAAATTTGTATTTTCTTTTCATCAATTATTTTTCTTGCACGTGTCGGAACTAGAGATTACTTTTGTTGAGAAGTTTTATTTAGTTTTACTAATAGCATATTTTAACAAATAATCCTTTTTACAATTTACAAAAACAATTTTTTTGTTTGAATTATTTTTTCAAAAAAAATACAATAATTATTGGAATGAGATAATTGTAAATTAATATTATATATTACTATTATAAGTTTTAAATATTTTTTATTTATGAAATTAAATTATTTAAAGTATTATTTCAACACGTTTATGTGATTTTATTTTAATGAATAATAAAAATTAAATTTAAAAAATATTTAACATTTAAACTGTTTTACTTCTCTAATTTTTGTATTATTAATAAATGAATTATAAAGTGTGATAATTTGTTGGAAATGACTTAACTTTTAAATACAGATACAACTTTAAAATATGTAGGTTTGCCATCTATATTATATGATTCAGCTACAATCTTTAGAGGGTCCACTAAAGCTTAATGGGTTTCAG
>MQRK01161358.1:0-10801 GCA_001938485.1 Girardia tigrina | reverse complement strand
AATTGGAT
This sequence comes from Girardia tigrina, assembly GCA_001938485.1. NCBI lineage: Eukaryota > Metazoa > Platyhelminthes > Tricladida > Dugesiidae > Girardia > Girardia tigrina. Next base: position 10,793 of record MQRK01161358.1, on the reverse strand, counting down.
GACTGAAAGTGGTCGAAAAATCAATCGCAAGATTTGTTCCAGACAAACAGACAAACAGACAAGAAAGCAAGCTAATAAAAACGTGGTAAGAAACCAGAACATTTATTGATATACTTGATAGATATCGTAACAATATTTCGAAGAACTATAGACATTCAAATTATTTTTTTAATATATACTTTTTCCTTTATAATCAACGTAACCTGTTATTTTTCCATTGGTGATCCATTTCTACCTCTTCTTTAAACTCTTTCTGATTTAAAGTTTAGATACATTATAATTATTATTATCAAGCGTTTGTTTGTTTTTTTTTATTTATTTAATATAATGAACTAAAAGTTAATTTAAAAGTTAACTTAAAAGTTAATTCATGTCTAGATAATCTTTTGAGATGATATATAAGTATTAATTAAATTATATAGTGTTAACCGAGTTGTAAAATTGATCGTAAAATTCGAAGAGAACAATATAAAATAACTTCTAAATATATACCGTTTGATATTCTTTGTATAATATCAAAAATAAATTTCAAATACTGAAATATATTTTAAACCTTCACCGACTTTGATGGATAATTATATATACATAGTAAACTACGATACTCAGCATTGGTACACGTGGTAGTGAATCATAACTCTGTATCGGGTGGAAACCTGAAAAAATACCATAGCTTGTAATCAATAAGTGCAACGGGAAAAGGGGCAGTTGAATATTCCTCTATCCGTTATATTATCCTACAGAAAAACCAAAACCACATTTTGGATAAATCCTTTATAGCTCTCGTTAGCAGTACCTACAGACACTTAACATCAAGTTTTACAATCGGATTCAAAGTATTTTTACTTTTTCATCGGAGATGTTTCGGGTATTTGCAGTTCCAGTAGTAATATCAACAATTATTAGATGATAAACTAACATATATCTCTGCAACCATTCAATAATTTTATAATTTTGGGGGAAGATATCAATGGGGTATATATAAAAACTGTTACCTATCTTTCACTGAAAATTATTTTGTTTTATTGATATTGATTTTTTTTATTATTATTTTTCCCATAATAATAATTCCTTCTTTCTACTTTACTTTTAATTCTTTTTCTACTTATTTCCGCTTGCTGGAACAACCGCGTAATGAATGGTTCTTCAGTATTCTTCAATAGTATTATGTTAAGATGAATAATGATCCAGAAATTTAGTAATATTTTTGTTTGATAGAAACAATCTTGCTATATTTTTCACTAGAATTTTGTTTTGTTTGATTTCAGATTAAACAAGCCAAATAATAGAAAATTAAATTTAAAAAAAATGCATGACATTGAATTTTCCGATTGTCGTTCATGTGCAATTATAAAATTTTTGTAAGTTTGACACAGTAATAAACAGCTACAACTATCTTAAATGTAGTTATATTATTTGACGATTATCAATACCTTAATCTAGGGTGATGAATAAAGTTTTTAACAGAATCGCCAACCTTTTTGGTTAAATGAATCATTCCAGCATAAATGTTTACTGCAGTATTACGATATGTTGGGATCAAATATTTTTTTCAGTTATTTTAAAAAGTAAGTCCCTTGATCTCATCTTGAATCCAAGTCAAAGTGGCGTTGAAACATTTTTATTCAATTCAAAACATAGCATTCTCTTCCAGGTTCTTGTATCATGTCCCGTTCCGGACAGCATGATGATTATATCTTTTGCTTTTAGAAATACAGAGTTCTGGACAAACTATTGCTGTTGGGTCAAGATACATATTTCACAAAAACTTGTATTTAAAACTCGGAAGAGTCTATTATGTGATGCAATACGTAAAATTGTGTCGGCAGATATCCCCATGTAAGAGAATGTGGTTCATTTTTTTTAAATCAGCTTAGTATCATTGCTTTTTGGTATGATATTGATAAATTCAAGTATGTCTTTGAAATAACCCCGAAAAACCTTTTGAAGGTCGTTTCATGTTAAACTGGACACAGTAATAATGTTCCTAAATAGTCAGTTGTGATCTTTTATCTAATCTATCCATATGTAGGTTTTGTATTTTCCTATATCCAGTTCATCTTTTATTTTAGTAGAAAATATTTTAATCTTTTTTATAAAACCATGTCCCTGTCAAACACGAGGGAACAATTAAAATAAAACATTTATTTTGAAATCAATTATAAAGAATCCCCATTAATATAGTGAATATTATATATCATTGTTTCAATGGTCGAAGGATTTTAAATAAAAAATTATATTTTGTTTCATAATATCCCTAGAAAGACCAATAGAAATATAACGTTATCGACCAGAGGGACATCATAGGCTCAATTATGATTTATAGTAAAGAATAATACAAAATTATCTGTAGAAAAAAATTCAAACATTATTATTTTATACTTTTTAAGCACAATCTTGAATATCGAAATTTATTAATGGAAATGAGAACAGTGGAAATTTAGAGATCTTTTTGACATAAGAATCAATTATAAACACTGGTCGAAGATGATCCATTCGTTTAAGGTCTTGAAGCTGAATTAGATGTATATTAGAAAATTGTTTACAAAAAATCAGGAAATCAAAAAAGCTTGATAAGTTGATTCCAGCTGAATTCAATGAAAATAAAAGGTTCGCAGTTTATGGTGGGCTCTGTTCTTATGTTTTGAAACAAAATTTGTCCATTTACTTGAATGATGTGCAAAATGTGTAAAAAAGTTTATTTTTGATGATATCCGACGACGTACACCTACATGATTGCATCAAGATGAAGAATAGAAGATCTTACAAATAACAAAAAAAGTCATAAAAGGAGAGAAGTACCATCGTCAAATTATATCGTCAAATTATATCGATAGAAAATTAAATATATAAGAAAATTATTATCCTCTGTATCTTTCGTTTAAGACGTATTAAATGCCGAGTGATTCATTAACTGAACGGAAGAATTAATTAGGGGAAATTCATTTTAAGAGTCTGTTATAAGAGTAAAAGAACAGAAAATGATGCGGAATTTAGAGTAAACCTCTTCTCGAATATGACATCAAATATTCAATTACTCTTACAAAATTAATCAAAAAAATGATTAATATTAAATAAAATAATAATATTAATCCGAACACAATTTATCTTTAAATGATATTTGATTTTTGTGTTTTAATAATTTATCCTTTTGCTATTTAAATTCCAATAAATTGTAATTTATTAAGTTATTTATTAATTAAGTAAGAAATTAAATTGAATAAAATATTTTTATTATTACACAAATGAGTGATACTTAATGAATTACATAAAGTAAGATTGTTTTTGTTGAATATGCTTGATAAAGATTATTTTCATTTGTGAATCTCGTGTTGTAAATTAAAATATTTTTGAAATGTACGATTTTATAGTTTTATGGTGACCGGAAAATTGTTTAATTGACAATTGGGTAATACCATTTGGGTAATGTGGCAATTGGGTAATGTTTATTATACTGAAAGATCTTCTTCCAAACTTGTCTCCTCAAAAAATCATCATTAACTTTGAAAAAGCTTGTAAATTAACAGAACAGGAAGCATTTCCTACTTGTGTCAAAGCCTTGTTAAGAATATTGTATCATTTGGATTGAAAACTGAGTTTGAGTCTAATCATGATATCAAAGTTAGAATCAAATCACTGGCTGCTCTTGCATTTGTTCTACCAAAGGATGTTGTTCATATCTACAGAACACTTATGCTAGAGTTTCATGATGGATGGTTATAATGACTTTTTACAGCTACTTTTCTACCACATACATTGAGGGCCCAGGCGGAAGAAATCCTTCCTTTCCGATTGCTTTTTGGAACGACCTTGATGCTGCCGCAGATGGATCACCAAAAATAACCAACTACTGTGAGTGCTTTCACAATGCCCTTAATGCAATCTTCAACTGCAGTCATCCAAGTTCATGGTTCCTGTTTGACGGCCTGCAAAAGGATATTGCTTTCCATCAACTGACACTTGCCAACGTTCATGGAGATCGACTAGAGATTACGAACAGAATATATACTGAGCTAAATCTTCTAGTTGTTGAATAAGAATGAATCTATGCCAATGAATCTAACAAGGTCAAATATTTGAGGAGATTTGCTAATCTTCAATAATCAATAGAGTATATAACTTAGTGTTGATAATAAATGTTTCTTAAATATTTCTTTCGTGTTTTGTCAATTATTTGTCAATAATTTTGTCTATTATTTAATTTAATTTATTTGATTTCCCATTACCCAACTGTCCCGTTACCCGATTGTTTGGCAATTAGTTTTTATACCATATACGTAAATAGTAAAAAATCACTTTATTTCCTAACAATGAAGATTATACAGTGGTTAAACACATTAGCTTTTCTAAAGAATTAAAAATTAAAATCCGTACTCACAGCAGTGAGTGTCCTACAGTTTATTTCATCTTTTATAGAACCACGTTTTTACTGTGAATAGCCTATGATACTGCGATTAGTATATTGTACTGCGATTAGTGCGTCATGTTGAGATTTACATATTAAATAGTGTTCAGTGTTTTGAAAGTATCATTATTTTACGACGAACATTTTTAGAAGATAAATCATTTTTTCTTCGATTATTTAACAACTTGAAAGAACGTTGACTTTAATCTATTAATTGTAATTTTTTTGGACGTGGGTCAAATTCTATTCATACTTTTTGGCACTACTTCGTTGGTTACTAATGCCCATTTGAACCAGAGTTAAGTTTAAAAAAATTCAGTTGGCTTAACAAGTAAAAATGGTTGGACTTTTTTAAGGTTTTTAGTGGGTTACAAATTCTTAAGCATTTGGTGCAAATGGCAATAACTTTCTGAATGAAACAAGAGTAATGAAAATTGCATAGATTCTATGAATTTAATATTTAATTTATAAATATGGTATAATTAGTGGGTTAATTGCAGAACTAATACATTTTAAACTGGCTAGGCGCCATATAAAACATGATATTTTTTAGGTTAAAGTTAGCCATACGACAGCGTTGCGCGCATGTTACGTATGAATGTTTCCAGCATAAGACAGAGGTTCTAAAATAAATTTGTCTTATTATCGTTGATGTTTGTTGTCGCCGATCCCAATTAAAGTCACGAGCAGTAGCATCTATTGAGCATTTTTTTGCCCTCTATGAACAGTCGAATGAACTATAAACTGTGTATTCCTTAACATGAGAAGACTTTAAAAAATGTTTTTAAGATGAAAATGCTTGAAATTTACATTGTTTATTGCATTATTTATAACCCCACATTATATATAAATTTAAAGTTAGGTTACACAAGTAAATAAACCCATGTAAACAAACAAATAGTTACCCAATGGTCATAGATCAGTTAAAAACTTTCGTGGTTCAGTGCGTGACCATACGGGTCATAGGTTTGCCATCGTTGGTCTAGTATAACCACGAAGAATATTAAATATCATGATTACCAATCAAAATCAACTTTGATATGGAACTTTCGACTGCCTAAGCTTTAATTAAATTTTAAATATTTGATCTTTGGGACTCTGAAATGATTTTCGATGATCTTTATTGACTTTAGACCTAAATCATTAACTAATATACATCACAATATGTGATGTATATATTATATTCTGGGAGTATAACTGCGAAAATTATGCCTTTGATCTAGAGAAACTTTCAGTTATTTGTTGTTAAATATATATTAACGAGAACTTTCCTAATACATATAGTTTATGGATTCTTGAAAGCTTTTGGTAGCTAAAAAGAGGTGAAACAAAATATAAACAGTAGCCCCTTTTTTCATTTGAAAAAATTCTTTTAAAATAATAATAAATTAAGTAATAAAACATTTCAACGATAAATAAATGTGGGCTATCATTACTTATTTCAATTTCCGAATTTCAGCCCACATTGTCTATATTAATTTACTCATAATGATTAATGCTTACATAATTTATTAAAAATATATGTGATATTTCTACATGATTTGGCAATTCAAATAGGAAACAATGTAAAAGTTTTTTTATACAAAGTAACAAAAAATTATTCATTACTTTAATATTAATTTTAAAATAGTAAAAAAAATAAAACGTTTAAATAGAATAAGATATTCAGCAAATGTCTGGAAATCATATTCTTTATTTTATTTTTTCTTTTTATTTATACATTTATTTTTAGTTGAAGTTTAAATTTTAATATGAATATTTCTTTTAAGAAATATTTCTCTATGAGACTTAATCGATAATAGTTAAAATATTTATTTTCCCAGACAGTTATTCATGTGGAAGAAAAATGGGAATTTTATTCCAAAATATTTCGTCATATAAAAATTAATATATTGTGACAATATATATTATTTAATAAAAAAATTAAGGCCTCAGCATATCAGTTTTCAATGTTTTTTGATCTTTTACTGACAAAAAATAAATATTTTTTATAGGCAGAAATTTTGATACATTATAAACTCATTATAATTGTTAGGTTGGGAATTATCTTCCATTCTAAATCAAAAAGTAATTAAAACTTGCAAAATTTATTAATCTCCAACAGGTTAAATTTGTTATTTAAACAAATTTTCTTTTTTTTATTTTCTTTTTTTTTAATTCTATTTTCCATTATTTTTTATGTGACTTTCATACGTACACAAAATATAACATTTAAAAAATTTTAGAGATTTTTTTATTGAGAAATTATATTACAATTATTCGTAATAATTTTAATAATTAATAATAATAATTAATTTCATAATATTTCATAATAAATACCACATCTGATTAATAAATGTGGTTTTTAGAAAATTCCTTACAACAGAAAGTTTCGCTGCTTAATTTAAGTTATTTTTCCTCTTTAAAAATTTGTAATACTCATTTTAACAAAGTATTTATATTGAACACCCAACAAAGAATTATTTTATTTAATTAATTTATTTTACAATGTACATTTCATATAAAATGTATGTAGAATTTGATACAGAGTTAGAAAGATGTTAATTCTAATTTAAAAAATCAATTAATTATAATTTAAAATTTGTAGATTTTTTAAAAATATTATATTAAATTGCATTTGAATAGTTTTCCACTTTTTTTAATTCTAGTTGATTTTGGAAATTGAAGAATGTCTATAATTTTATTATCAAATATGGTTTGACAATTTTGTTGTTCGTATGTCTTAAATAAAGTAGATCAAATGCAATATCATACATCAGATGCTATATGAGAATGGCTATATGAGAAACTATTTTATTGATTTGTTCAGTAAAATTTTAAAAAAAACTTTAAAAAAATATTCAATTAAATTTTCTCAATGCAAACTTTTTTCTTCAAGAAGAACGTAAATCTCTGCCATATGGAAACTATTTTTGGGGATTATCTTTTTATTAATCGTTCTTACCATATACATATTGTTTGAGGATCTTGGAAATATTGATGTATCTTGTGTTTTTAAGTGGGTAAGTTGCTTTGATAAAATACTATAAAATAAATTTGAACTATTTATGTAATTATAATGCACTTTAAAATTTGTTTACATATTTATTTTTCAAAGAGAAATAATTTAATCAAATAAAAAGGAAAAGAATTATAGAGATGCAAAATAAATTAATAAAAAAATATTTTAAAAAATATTTATTATTGTTGGATAAAATATACAACACGTGTAAACATTTTTACAATAATTATTTTTCAAATTCAAAATATAAAAATCTTGAATATTATAAATTAATTGAAAAATTGGAATATAATTAATCAACTCTGTTCTAAGAGAAATTCATTGAAACAGAAAATTTATTAAAACAATTTTGATTAAAAAGAAAAATATTTGTGATATTAGAAAATATTTCTTTTAAATCATGTTCGAAATAATCTCAACGCGGAATCTTTCAAGTTAAATCAGTGTTGAAGTGAACTTCGTTTTTATATTTATATTTATAATATTATTTTTATTAAAACTAAAATTTATTAAAACAAAAAAAATGAAAAATTATCTAATTATTCTTTTAAATAATTACTATTAGTTGCATTGATATCATTTTCGATATTTGAATTAGGATTCATAATTTTCAAAAAATTTTATTATCACAAAATTATAATTTTCATTTCAAACAATTTTCCAACTTTGTTTTAATATTCAATTCACTGATATTTTTCTGAACAGTCAAATTTTGATTAAACTTCTCTAAACTGAAACATAAAAATAATATCTAAATCAATTAAAATTTATTCTAAAATAATACACATTTTAAAATTAAAAATTAACTTGAAAAAATAAGGCAATGTTTTATTGAAAACAATATGGCCCTAAACAGTCTATTAAAAATAGATTTGATAAAAATAAGTTTAAGTCGAAAATTTGGTTTTTATGTTACAAATCATGTTTATTTGATTAATATTAATTTTGATTTTAATAATTTTAAACACGCTTTAAATAAAAGTGCTAACGAATATTTAAACAAAAATTTGAAACAAAGCAATAATGATTTTTGTATTTAAAAAATTGATCTAAAAAAGATATCAGAGTTAGTAATTAAAGTTGAGAATATGTTTTGCAATAAATCACATACTCATTTAGAATTGTGTTCGGACATTGTTTATCAATACACATGTAATGGGTGCAATGCCACATACATCGGAGAGACTGCCCATCATCTCTGCAAACGAGTCCAAGAACACAGTCAAAAAGGGGGAAAGAGAAAGAAAGAGAAATATTGCTCAGCATAAAAAACATGTAAATGTAATATCATCAAAATTGATTTTAAGATTTTGTGCAAGCATTTTAAAAATTATTGGGAGAGAGTGTCATGTGAAGCATTGTTGATAAGATCATGGAATCCAAAAATCAATGTTCAAACAGCACTCTCAACTAATTTGTTAAGAGTTTTCAATTAGACTTACGTAAGTGATTGTATAATCGTTCATTTCTTATATAAAAGCAAAAAAAGAACATAATCAGTGATCTAATTATGACGGTTAAGCTGTCGAAATATATTATCATAAAATATATTTTTAAATGGCGTTTATTTGTTTAAAATTAAAAACAATTCTTTACATAATATTTTAAATTATTTCTAATTTAAAATTGATTTGATTTATTTAAAAATAATATTCATTATAAAATTTAGGAAAAAAATTTATTTTGCCCTTATTAAAAGTTAATTAGAGCTCATTTTTTTATTTCCAGAAATAATGTACTTTAAAATATATTCTATTTCAATTATATTATTTATCTTGTAATCAAAATGTAATTTAAAATATTTTTAAAGAAAATTGTCATTGAAAATGAAGATTAACTAACTTCTCATAATTACAAAAAGAAATTGTAATAAAAATAAAATAAAATAATAATTATTATTTTTTTTATTTTTTAATTTTTTTTAACAGAAGATTTATGTTGTTTGGAAAATAAATTTTTATTAGGATTAATTTTACAATATTTCGAGATTTTTTAACAAATGTCATTTTTTTCAATTAAAAGATTTGACGAAGTGTAAAAGAAAGAATCTCATTTCTTTTTGTTTTCAGTTATAATACAAATATCAAATTTTGGTTTTTATTAATTACATTTGGAATTTTATTTGAAGTAATATCAAAATTACAAATATATTACTAGTGTCATAATTAATTAATTATTTTTATAGTTTTTTTATGTTTTATATTTATATTTTATATTTAATATATTTTATATTTTATTTATATTTTTTTAATGTTTTTAATTTTTAATTAAATAAGATTGAGATAAAATACGCAAGATTTATCTTTTTTCTGTTATTCTGTTATTCTATTATTTTTACTTTTTTTATATTTTGTCTCTATAAATTACTAATTTTTTATTTGATCACAAAAACAAATGATACACATTAATTTTACAATTGATATTAAATAATTTTCTAATGTTAATTGAACTTCTTACTTAATAATTTTAAATAATAATTTTAAACATGAGATTCTATTAATATTGAATAATAAAAGCCAGAAATTATTGGAACTGATAAATTATCATTTTTATACATTTTAAAATAGTAATTTTTGCATTGTAATATCGTAGTGCTATAAAGTTTCTAGTATTTTACCATGTTTTTAATGACCAATTCTTTCCTAATTGAATGAGACATATGGAAAGGACTCTCTATCACACAGAGCAATATACAAATGAATTAGGATTTTTAATCGAACAGTCTTTGATGATCAAAGGACTGGAAACATTTTTAAATCTGTATCTATCAGAGTTCAAACTCAAACCAAGTGAAATTTAATTTTCAAGAGAATCAAATTTAAAGAACAGAAAGTGTCTAATGTTGGATATTTTTTGTATGTCCGTAGTGTTATCCTTTAAAATTTAGCAGCAACAACACTACACTTAACTTTATATAAATTCCGATATGCTTGAAGAAAAAACGGGGCATTTTTTTGTTTCTGAATAACAACAAACCAATCTAAAAAAGTGCAGCAATCTAAAAAGTGATGTTCAAGTTTTGAATGAAAGTGATTCGATTTTGTGCACAAGAAGCTTAGACTAAATTCTCATGAGTTATTTTTGCACAAGCTACCAACAGACAAGAAATTTGCCCATAATTGCTCATAAATCTTTCCGGCGATCGTTTTGGAAAAACGATTGTCACATCAAATGAAAAGTGGGTGTTCCTTGTCAACCACAATCGAGACAGGCTTTGGGTTCAGAAGGGTCACTTAACGCTTTCAGTTAATAAGCACAATCGATTCTTCAGAAACATCATGATTTGCGTTTGATGGAATTTTGAAGGAATTGTACATTTCGAATTGTGTCTGAATAGTCACGCCATCACATCCAAACTGTATTCTCAACAATTGCATCTTATTTATAACA
>MQRK01161357.1:0-10803 GCA_001938485.1 Girardia tigrina | reverse complement strand
AATTGGATGACTGAAAGTGGTCGAAAAATCAATCGCAAGATTTGTTCCAGACAAACAGACAAACAGACAAGAAAGCAAGCTAATAAAAACGTGGTAAGAAACCAGAACATTTATTGATATACTTGATAGATATCGTAACAATATTTCGAAGAACTATAGACATTCAAATTATTTTTTTAATATATACTTTTTCCTTTATAATCAACGTAACCTGTTATTTTTCCATTGGTGATCCATTTCTACCTCTTCTTTAAACTCTTTCTGATTTAAAGTTTAGATACATTATAATTATTATTATCAAGCGTTTGTTTGTTTTTTTTTATTTATTTAATATAATGAACTAAAAGTTAATTTAAAAGTTAACTTAAAAGTTAATTCATGTCTAGATAATCTTTTGAGATGATATATAAGTATTAATTAAATTATATAGTGTTAACCGAGTTGTAAAATTGATCGTAAAATTCGAAGAGAACAATATAAAATAACTTCTAAATATATACCGTTTGATATTCTTTGTATAATATCAAAAATAAATTTCAAATACTGAAATATATTTTAAACCTTCACCGACTTTGATGGATAATTATATATACATAGTAAACTACGATACTCAGCATTGGTACACGTGGTAGTGAATCATAACTCTGTATCGGGTGGAAACCTGAAAAAATACCATAGCTTGTAATCAATAAGTGCAACGGGAAAAGGGGCAGTTGAATATTCCTCTATCCGTTATATTATCCTACAGAAAAACCAAAACCACATTTTGGATAAATCCTTTATAGCTCTCGTTAGCAGTACCTACAGACACTTAACATCAAGTTTTACAATCGGATTCAAAGTATTTTTACTTTTTCATCGGAGATGTTTCGGGTATTTGCAGTTCCAGTAGTAATATCAACAATTATTAGATGATAAACTAACATATATCTCTGCAACCATTCAATAATTTTATAATTTTGGGGGAAGATATCAATGGGGTATATATAAAAACTGTTACCTATCTTTCACTGAAAATTATTTTGTTTTATTGATATTGATTTTTTTTATTATTATTTTTCCCATAATAATAATTCCTTCTTTCTACTTTACTTTTAATTCTTTTTCTACTTATTTCCGCTTGCTGGAACAACCGCGTAATGAATGGTTCTTCAGTATTCTTCAATAGTATTATGTTAAGATGAATAATGATCCAGAAATTTAGTAATATTTTTGTTTGATAGAAACAATCTTGCTATATTTTTCACTAGAATTTTGTTTTGTTTGATTTCAGATTAAACAAGCCAAATAATAGAAAATTAAATTTAAAAAAAATGCATGACATTGAATTTTCCGATTGTCGTTCATGTGCAATTATAAAATTTTTGTAAGTTTGACACAGTAATAAACAGCTACAACTATCTTAAATGTAGTTATATTATTTGACGATTATCAATACCTTAATCTAGGGTGATGAATAAAGTTTTTAACAGAATCGCCAACCTTTTTGGTTAAATGAATCATTCCAGCATAAATGTTTACTGCAGTATTACGATATGTTGGGATCAAATATTTTTTTCAGTTATTTTAAAAAGTAAGTCCCTTGATCTCATCTTGAATCCAAGTCAAAGTGGCGTTGAAACATTTTTATTCAATTCAAAACATAGCATTCTCTTCCAGGTTCTTGTATCATGTCCCGTTCCGGACAGCATGATGATTATATCTTTTGCTTTTAGAAATACAGAGTTCTGGACAAACTATTGCTGTTGGGTCAAGATACATATTTCACAAAAACTTGTATTTAAAACTCGGAAGAGTCTATTATGTGATGCAATACGTAAAATTGTGTCGGCAGATATCCCCATGTAAGAGAATGTGGTTCATTTTTTTTAAATCAGCTTAGTATCATTGCTTTTTGGTATGATATTGATAAATTCAAGTATGTCTTTGAAATAACCCCGAAAAACCTTTTGAAGGTCGTTTCATGTTAAACTGGACACAGTAATAATGTTCCTAAATAGTCAGTTGTGATCTTTTATCTAATCTATCCATATGTAGGTTTTGTATTTTCCTATATCCAGTTCATCTTTTATTTTAGTAGAAAATATTTTAATCTTTTTTATAAAACCATGTCCCTGTCAAACACGAGGGAACAATTAAAATAAAACATTTATTTTGAAATCAATTATAAAGAATCCCCATTAATATAGTGAATATTATATATCATTGTTTCAATGGTCGAAGGATTTTAAATAAAAAATTATATTTTGTTTCATAATATCCCTAGAAAGACCAATAGAAATATAACGTTATCGACCAGAGGGACATCATAGGCTCAATTATGATTTATAGTAAAGAATAATACAAAATTATCTGTAGAAAAAAATTCAAACATTATTATTTTATACTTTTTAAGCACAATCTTGAATATCGAAATTTATTAATGGAAATGAGAACAGTGGAAATTTAGAGATCTTTTTGACATAAGAATCAATTATAAACACTGGTCGAAGATGATCCATTCGTTTAAGGTCTTGAAGCTGAATTAGATGTATATTAGAAAATTGTTTACAAAAAATCAGGAAATCAAAAAAGCTTGATAAGTTGATTCCAGCTGAATTCAATGAAAATAAAAGGTTCGCAGTTTATGGTGGGCTCTGTTCTTATGTTTTGAAACAAAATTTGTCCATTTACTTGAATGATGTGCAAAATGTGTAAAAAAGTTTATTTTTGATGATATCCGACGACGTACACCTACATGATTGCATCAAGATGAAGAATAGAAGATCTTACAAATAACAAAAAAAGTCATAAAAGGAGAGAAGTACCATCGTCAAATTATATCGTCAAATTATATCGATAGAAAATTAAATATATAAGAAAATTATTATCCTCTGTATCTTTCGTTTAAGACGTATTAAATGCCGAGTGATTCATTAACTGAACGGAAGAATTAATTAGGGGAAATTCATTTTAAGAGTCTGTTATAAGAGTAAAAGAACAGAAAATGATGCGGAATTTAGAGTAAACCTCTTCTCGAATATGACATCAAATATTCAATTACTCTTACAAAATTAATCAAAAAAATGATTAATATTAAATAAAATAATAATATTAATCCGAACACAATTTATCTTTAAATGATATTTGATTTTTGTGTTTTAATAATTTATCCTTTTGCTATTTAAATTCCAATAAATTGTAATTTATTAAGTTATTTATTAATTAAGTAAGAAATTAAATTGAATAAAATATTTTTATTATTACACAAATGAGTGATACTTAATGAATTACATAAAGTAAGATTGTTTTTGTTGAATATGCTTGATAAAGATTATTTTCATTTGTGAATCTCGTGTTGTAAATTAAAATATTTTTGAAATGTACGATTTTATAGTTTTATGGTGACCGGAAAATTGTTTAATTGACAATTGGGTAATACCATTTGGGTAATGTGGCAATTGGGTAATGTTTATTATACTGAAAGATCTTCTTCCAAACTTGTCTCCTCAAAAAATCATCATTAACTTTGAAAAAGCTTGTAAATTAACAGAACAGGAAGCATTTCCTACTTGTGTCAAAGCCTTGTTAAGAATATTGTATCATTTGGATTGAAAACTGAGTTTGAGTCTAATCATGATATCAAAGTTAGAATCAAATCACTGGCTGCTCTTGCATTTGTTCTACCAAAGGATGTTGTTCATATCTACAGAACACTTATGCTAGAGTTTCATGATGGATGGTTATAATGACTTTTTACAGCTACTTTTCTACCACATACATTGAGGGCCCAGGCGGAAGAAATCCTTCCTTTCCGATTGCTTTTTGGAACGACCTTGATGCTGCCGCAGATGGATCACCAAAAATAACCAACTACTGTGAGTGCTTTCACAATGCCCTTAATGCAATCTTCAACTGCAGTCATCCAAGTTCATGGTTCCTGTTTGACGGCCTGCAAAAGGATATTGCTTTCCATCAACTGACACTTGCCAACGTTCATGGAGATCGACTAGAGATTACGAACAGAATATATACTGAGCTAAATCTTCTAGTTGTTGAATAAGAATGAATCTATGCCAATGAATCTAACAAGGTCAAATATTTGAGGAGATTTGCTAATCTTCAATAATCAATAGAGTATATAACTTAGTGTTGATAATAAATGTTTCTTAAATATTTCTTTCGTGTTTTGTCAATTATTTGTCAATAATTTTGTCTATTATTTAATTTAATTTATTTGATTTCCCATTACCCAACTGTCCCGTTACCCGATTGTTTGGCAATTAGTTTTTATACCATATACGTAAATAGTAAAAAATCACTTTATTTCCTAACAATGAAGATTATACAGTGGTTAAACACATTAGCTTTTCTAAAGAATTAAAAATTAAAATCCGTACTCACAGCAGTGAGTGTCCTACAGTTTATTTCATCTTTTATAGAACCACGTTTTTACTGTGAATAGCCTATGATACTGCGATTAGTATATTGTACTGCGATTAGTGCGTCATGTTGAGATTTACATATTAAATAGTGTTCAGTGTTTTGAAAGTATCATTATTTTACGACGAACATTTTTAGAAGATAAATCATTTTTTCTTCGATTATTTAACAACTTGAAAGAACGTTGACTTTAATCTATTAATTGTAATTTTTTTGGACGTGGGTCAAATTCTATTCATACTTTTTGGCACTACTTCGTTGGTTACTAATGCCCATTTGAACCAGAGTTAAGTTTAAAAAAATTCAGTTGGCTTAACAAGTAAAAATGGTTGGACTTTTTTAAGGTTTTTAGTGGGTTACAAATTCTTAAGCATTTGGTGCAAATGGCAATAACTTTCTGAATGAAACAAGAGTAATGAAAATTGCATAGATTCTATGAATTTAATATTTAATTTATAAATATGGTATAATTAGTGGGTTAATTGCAGAACTAATACATTTTAAACTGGCTAGGCGCCATATAAAACATGATATTTTTTAGGTTAAAGTTAGCCATACGACAGCGTTGCGCGCATGTTACGTATGAATGTTTCCAGCATAAGACAGAGGTTCTAAAATAAATTTGTCTTATTATCGTTGATGTTTGTTGTCGCCGATCCCAATTAAAGTCACGAGCAGTAGCATCTATTGAGCATTTTTTTGCCCTCTATGAACAGTCGAATGAACTATAAACTGTGTATTCCTTAACATGAGAAGACTTTAAAAAATGTTTTTAAGATGAAAATGCTTGAAATTTACATTGTTTATTGCATTATTTATAACCCCACATTATATATAAATTTAAAGTTAGGTTACACAAGTAAATAAACCCATGTAAACAAACAAATAGTTACCCAATGGTCATAGATCAGTTAAAAACTTTCGTGGTTCAGTGCGTGACCATACGGGTCATAGGTTTGCCATCGTTGGTCTAGTATAACCACGAAGAATATTAAATATCATGATTACCAATCAAAATCAACTTTGATATGGAACTTTCGACTGCCTAAGCTTTAATTAAATTTTAAATATTTGATCTTTGGGACTCTGAAATGATTTTCGATGATCTTTATTGACTTTAGACCTAAATCATTAACTAATATACATCACAATATGTGATGTATATATTATATTCTGGGAGTATAACTGCGAAAATTATGCCTTTGATCTAGAGAAACTTTCAGTTATTTGTTGTTAAATATATATTAACGAGAACTTTCCTAATACATATAGTTTATGGATTCTTGAAAGCTTTTGGTAGCTAAAAAGAGGTGAAACAAAATATAAACAGTAGCCCCTTTTTTCATTTGAAAAAATTCTTTTAAAATAATAATAAATTAAGTAATAAAACATTTCAACGATAAATAAATGTGGGCTATCATTACTTATTTCAATTTCCGAATTTCAGCCCACATTGTCTATATTAATTTACTCATAATGATTAATGCTTACATAATTTATTAAAAATATATGTGATATTTCTACATGATTTGGCAATTCAAATAGGAAACAATGTAAAAGTTTTTTTATACAAAGTAACAAAAAATTATTCATTACTTTAATATTAATTTTAAAATAGTAAAAAAAATAAAACGTTTAAATAGAATAAGATATTCAGCAAATGTCTGGAAATCATATTCTTTATTTTATTTTTTCTTTTTATTTATACATTTATTTTTAGTTGAAGTTTAAATTTTAATATGAATATTTCTTTTAAGAAATATTTCTCTATGAGACTTAATCGATAATAGTTAAAATATTTATTTTCCCAGACAGTTATTCATGTGGAAGAAAAATGGGAATTTTATTCCAAAATATTTCGTCATATAAAAATTAATATATTGTGACAATATATATTATTTAATAAAAAAATTAAGGCCTCAGCATATCAGTTTTCAATGTTTTTTGATCTTTTACTGACAAAAAATAAATATTTTTTATAGGCAGAAATTTTGATACATTATAAACTCATTATAATTGTTAGGTTGGGAATTATCTTCCATTCTAAATCAAAAAGTAATTAAAACTTGCAAAATTTATTAATCTCCAACAGGTTAAATTTGTTATTTAAACAAATTTTCTTTTTTTTATTTTCTTTTTTTTTAATTCTATTTTCCATTATTTTTTATGTGACTTTCATACGTACACAAAATATAACATTTAAAAAATTTTAGAGATTTTTTTATTGAGAAATTATATTACAATTATTCGTAATAATTTTAATAATTAATAATAATAATTAATTTCATAATATTTCATAATAAATACCACATCTGATTAATAAATGTGGTTTTTAGAAAATTCCTTACAACAGAAAGTTTCGCTGCTTAATTTAAGTTATTTTTCCTCTTTAAAAATTTGTAATACTCATTTTAACAAAGTATTTATATTGAACACCCAACAAAGAATTATTTTATTTAATTAATTTATTTTACAATGTACATTTCATATAAAATGTATGTAGAATTTGATACAGAGTTAGAAAGATGTTAATTCTAATTTAAAAAATCAATTAATTATAATTTAAAATTTGTAGATTTTTTAAAAATATTATATTAAATTGCATTTGAATAGTTTTCCACTTTTTTTAATTCTAGTTGATTTTGGAAATTGAAGAATGTCTATAATTTTATTATCAAATATGGTTTGACAATTTTGTTGTTCGTATGTCTTAAATAAAGTAGATCAAATGCAATATCATACATCAGATGCTATATGAGAATGGCTATATGAGAAACTATTTTATTGATTTGTTCAGTAAAATTTTAAAAAAAACTTTAAAAAAATATTCAATTAAATTTTCTCAATGCAAACTTTTTTCTTCAAGAAGAACGTAAATCTCTGCCATATGGAAACTATTTTTGGGGATTATCTTTTTATTAATCGTTCTTACCATATACATATTGTTTGAGGATCTTGGAAATATTGATGTATCTTGTGTTTTTAAGTGGGTAAGTTGCTTTGATAAAATACTATAAAATAAATTTGAACTATTTATGTAATTATAATGCACTTTAAAATTTGTTTACATATTTATTTTTCAAAGAGAAATAATTTAATCAAATAAAAAGGAAAAGAATTATAGAGATGCAAAATAAATTAATAAAAAAATATTTTAAAAAATATTTATTATTGTTGGATAAAATATACAACACGTGTAAACATTTTTACAATAATTATTTTTCAAATTCAAAATATAAAAATCTTGAATATTATAAATTAATTGAAAAATTGGAATATAATTAATCAACTCTGTTCTAAGAGAAATTCATTGAAACAGAAAATTTATTAAAACAATTTTGATTAAAAAGAAAAATATTTGTGATATTAGAAAATATTTCTTTTAAATCATGTTCGAAATAATCTCAACGCGGAATCTTTCAAGTTAAATCAGTGTTGAAGTGAACTTCGTTTTTATATTTATATTTATAATATTATTTTTATTAAAACTAAAATTTATTAAAACAAAAAAAATGAAAAATTATCTAATTATTCTTTTAAATAATTACTATTAGTTGCATTGATATCATTTTCGATATTTGAATTAGGATTCATAATTTTCAAAAAATTTTATTATCACAAAATTATAATTTTCATTTCAAACAATTTTCCAACTTTGTTTTAATATTCAATTCACTGATATTTTTCTGAACAGTCAAATTTTGATTAAACTTCTCTAAACTGAAACATAAAAATAATATCTAAATCAATTAAAATTTATTCTAAAATAATACACATTTTAAAATTAAAAATTAACTTGAAAAAATAAGGCAATGTTTTATTGAAAACAATATGGCCCTAAACAGTCTATTAAAAATAGATTTGATAAAAATAAGTTTAAGTCGAAAATTTGGTTTTTATGTTACAAATCATGTTTATTTGATTAATATTAATTTTGATTTTAATAATTTTAAACACGCTTTAAATAAAAGTGCTAACGAATATTTAAACAAAAATTTGAAACAAAGCAATAATGATTTTTGTATTTAAAAAATTGATCTAAAAAAGATATCAGAGTTAGTAATTAAAGTTGAGAATATATTTTGCAATAAATCACATACTCCTTTAGGATTGTGTTCGGACATTGTTTATCAAAACACATGTAATGGGTGCAATGCCACACACATCGGAGAGACTGCCCGTCATCTCTGCAAACGAGTCCAAGAACACAGTCAAAAAAGGGGGAAAGAGAAAGAAAAAGAAATGTTACTCAGCATAAAAAAACATGTAAATGCAATATGAGCATAAATGATTTTAAGATTTTGTGCAAGCATTTTAAAAATTATTGGGAGAGAGTGTCATGTGAAGCATTGTTGATAAGATCATGTGATCCAAAAATCAATGTTCAAACAGCACTCTCAACTAATTTGTTAAGAGTTTTCGATTAGACTTACGTAAGTGATTACATAATCATTCATTTCTTAAATAAAAGCAAAAAAAGAACATAATCAGTAATCTGATGATGACGGTTAAACCGTTGAAATATATTATCCTAAAATATATTTTTAAATGGCGTTTATTTGTTTAAAATTAAAAACAATTCTTTACATAATATTTTAAATTATTTCTAATTTAAAATTGATTTGATTTATTTAAAAATAATATTCATTATAAAATTTAGGAAAAAAATTTATTTTGCCCTTATTAAAAGTTAATTAGAGCTCATTTTTTTATTTCCAGAAATAATGTACTTTAAAATATATTCTATTTCAATTATATTATTTATCTTGTAATCAAAATGTAATTTAAAATATTTTTAAAGAAAATTGTCATTGAAAATGAAGATTAACTAACTTCTCATAATTACAAAAAGAAATTGTAATAAAAATAAAATAAAATAATAATTATTATTTTTTTTATTTTTTAATTTTTTTTAACAGAAGATTTATGTTGTTTGGAAAATAAATTTTTATTAGGATTAATTTTACAATATTTCGAGATTTTTTAACAAATGTCATTTTTTTCAATTAAAAGATTTGACGAAGTGTAAAAGAAAGAATCTCATTTCTTTTTGTTTTCAGTTATAATACAAATATCAAATTTTGGTTTTTATTAATTACATTTGGAATTTTATTTGAAGTAATATCAAAATTACAAATATATTACTAGTGTCATAATTAATTAATTATTTTTATAGTTTTTTTATGTTTTATATTTATATTTTATATTTAATATATTTTATATTTTATTTATATTTTTTTAATGTTTTTAATTTTTAATTAAATAAGATTGAGATAAAATACGCAAGATTTATCTTTTTTCTGTTATTCTGTTATTCTATTATTTTTACTTTTTTTATATTTTGTCTCTATAAATTACTAATTTTTTATTTGATCACAAAAACAAATGATACACATTAATTTTACAATTGATATTAAATAATTTTCTAATGTTAATTGAACTTCTTACTTAATAATTTTAAATAATAATTTTAAACATGAGATTCTATTAATATTGAATAATAAAAGCCAGAAATTATTGGAACTGATAAATTATCATTTTTATACATTTTAAAATAGTAATTTTTGCATTGTAATATCGTAGTGCTATAAAGTTTCTAGTATTTTACCATGTTTTTAATGACCAATTCTTTCCTAATTGAATGAGACATATGGAAAGGACTCTCTATCACACAGAGCAATATACAAATGAATTAGGATTTTTAATCGAACAGTCTTTGATGATCAAAGGACTGGAAACATTTTTAAATCTGTATCTATCAGAGTTCAAACTCAAACCAAGTGAAATTTAATTTTCAAGAGAATCAAATTTAAAGAACAGAAAGTGTCTAATGTTGGATATTTTTTGTATGTCCGTAGTGTTATCCTTTAAAATTTAGCAGCAACAACACTACACTTAACTTTATATAAATTCCGATATGCTTGAAGAAAAAACGGGGCATTTTTTTGTTTCTGAATAACAACAAACCAATCTAAAAAAGTGCAGCAATCTAAAAAGTGATGTTCAAGTTTTGAATGAAAGTGATTCGATTTTGTGCACAAGAAGCTTAGACTAAATTCTCATGAGTTATTTTTGCACAAGCTACCAACAGACAAGAAATTTGCCCATAATTGCTCATAAATCTTTCCGGCGATCGTTTTGGAAAAACGATTGTCACATCAAATGAAAAGTGGGTGTTCCTTGTCAACCACAATCGAGACAGGCTTTGGGTTCAGAAGGGTCACTTAACGCTTTCAGTTAATAAGCACAATCGATTCTTCAGAAACATCATGATTTGCGTTTGATGGAATTTTGAAGGAATTGTACATTTCGAATTGTGTCTGAATAGTCACGCCATCACATCCAAACTGTATTCTCAACAATTGCATCTTATTTATAACA
>MQRK01161152.1:0-14535 GCA_001938485.1 Girardia tigrina | reverse complement strand
AAGACTCAGAGAAACAGTTGTCATAAAGCTGAGAAATATCATTACAATAAAAAAATACAATTTATTATCTACCAAAGTCTTGACTGTCAAGGAAAAGAATAATTTAAAAGAATAATAAAGAATAATTTATACCTAATTATAATCTTACAATTCTACATATCATAGTTAAAAATATATAATGGTAAGTGCTATAAACTGTCATACTTGATAATATAGATAACATATTTTAAAAAAAAGACCTTCAGTGCCAAAGAAATTGTATTCAGCATGATCAGAATAAAAATAATGTATTCGAATGGCCGAGAAGTAATAAGCCACCAAATTCGGTATCTGAAGCTTTGTTTCGGGATGTACCGTCTGACTGGTTTGGCCTTTAGGGCGAATTCGATACATTTTCTCTGAAGCAATATAAATATTAGATTATAACAAGTAAGTTGTTCTATCAAACAGATTAATAAATAAAATATCCAAGAACGTAGCTTCTCTATCTTATCTTAAATACATCTTGTACTTTTGTTACTTCGTCCACTGCTGATCACTTTTAGGACCAGCAATATTGAAGGCCTTCATCGAATTCTGAAGATGTACATGAATCCGCCGACTAAGACTGTCATTTTCGTACAAATTACGACATCCATCATCGAATCTGCGAGATAATTTTTCTGAGTTTAATTAATCTGCTCTGCAGACTGATGCGACCGCGAGTCGTCGGGGCGGAGAAGAGACATGTAACCAAAAATAAATGGACTTTCAATTTTCTAAATCCTAGTTTATTTGTTGGTGTTTTCTGACGTACTTTATTATGATTCCTGCAATTTATACATCAATGTTTTGGTGTTATTACGTCGACAAGTATGAAATTAGCAGAACTAAAGTCAGAGTTTATTGATAATTTACCAATACAAATATTTATGTCATTCATCAAAGTATGGACCCATGTTATCAACACACTTTTGCCATTTAAGCGGAAGCTTGTTAAAGCGATTTAAAAAAATTGGCGAGCGAGAACCCATACAGTCTTGAAAGGCCAATTTACGGCATCTTCGGGATTGAATTTATTTTCTTGAAATATTTGTTCAGATTAAGGAACAAATCGTATTGAGTAAGGACTAGGTCTGGTGAGTATGGCGGATAATGCAGAAGTACCTACTCAAGTTCCTGTCTTGATTTTAAGGGCAGTATGGGTTTTGTATTGTCGTAGAACAAAGATGGAAGTCAACCTGTTTACAAAACCCGACTGTTTTTTATTGCGTTTCTGCATCGTATCTTCCAATTGCTTGCGGTAGACATCTGTTGTGATCAATGATCATGAAGTCAAAATGGACTTCACCTACAGCAGACCCCCAACACTTACAATTAACTTACTTTGATAGCGTTTTAGTACTTCAATGCTTGAAACTCTGCTTGTTGAACATTTTCGATTCTCATATTGAATCCAATTTTCGTCACAAGTGACGATTCGATGCAAAACGGGATCACTTTTATAATGAGAAAGCATCATCAAGCTGGAATTTAAATGCATTTGTTTCTCGTTCAACTTTAGTTTCATTCAACTCATGTGGAATCCCCTTATCCAATTTATAAACTTAACAAATTTGAGCAAAGTGATTCAATATTATTTGTTTTGTAACACCACACGTTAGCGATAAATCATTAGCTTTTTATGATGAATCCGACTCCACTGTTACCTGTTGTTTTTGAGGTTAAAATTATTATTGTGATCATGACTACGTACACATTTTACACTTGAAAACCAAATATTTACTCTTTTGTCTGAAGCATTTTTATTTCAAACATAAAAGCGTTAAAAATCATCATATGAAAAGGTGGTATTTACATCTTAGTTCACTTTAGTTAAGGTCTATGAAAAATATATTTCTTATAGCTTTTCGAGGAGAGTGCAAATATTATTAAGAAAAAGACATTTTAAAGATAACAAAAAATAAAAAATGATTCCAAAAATGAACGAAAGATATGATTTTTATATGATTTTAATGGGCCACTGGTCTGAATATTGTGGCGTATTAATTGTGTCATAAGCAGCAAAAATCAATGAAATCTGAAAAGAAAGCAAAATGAAAGTGTCTGTCATAACAATACCTAAATAATTTTAAATTTGTTTGGTTTATATTTTATATAAATAATAAGGAAAATCGTCTGCCAATTAAGGGCCGTGACGGAAGTTTGGGACAACAACAAAAAAGCAGTTAAGATTGAATGACGGACCAAACCTTGATAGAAAACTTTAATCGAATGAGACAATAATCGGATTCTTTTTAGTATTATTTTATATAAAAGTTCAAATGTAGTACATTAGTTTAAAATTTATTTAGTAAATTAGATTTCTAATTATATCCAATTATTATTTATTTCTGTCATTGGTTAATTGAATTAAAATACTTTAATATGATTGGACGAATCAAATTTGAACGAACATGAATATAAGCGAAGGAAAGATAATTAAACAAAAAACTATTAAAAGAAAATAAATAAAACAATACAAAATATAAATATAGCAATACAAAATAAAATAAGTAATGTCGATAATTACTATTGATATAAGTGAGTTATAAAAGCAAATCAAACATCACGCAAATCAAAAATTCTCAATAATTGTGAAGTAATGCGACCTAATTAACAATGCTTCACACGAAACTCTCTCAATAACTATCAAAATGCTCACAGAATTTTGAAATTATCAATATTAATGTCACATTAACATTTTCCTGTTTCGCAATATTACTCTTACTATCATTTCGACCATGTTCTTTCATTTGATTACAAAGATGACTGGCAGTCTGTCCAATGTATGCATTCATAAATAATATAAAAACAAAGTTTAAAGTTATTTTAGATTTATTACTGATGCGTATTGAGTTGGAAAAGAGTCTCCGTGAGATGTCTCTGGTGCGTTTCTACGTCTGGAGACCCGACTATTATGTCGTCTATTTAAGCTGCTGTATGTGACATTCCTTGTAGCACTATATCGATGTGCCTCTGGAACGTTTGTGAGGCGTTTCTCAGGCCAAATGGCATTCGTAGATATTCGAATAAGCCATGTGGTGTGATGATTGCTGTCTTCATGATGGAATCATCGTCGACTGGGATTTGATGGTATGCTTTGGCAAGGTCCAAATAGGAGAAGACTGAGCAACCTGAGAACCGTTGTAATATATCAGTAATGAGTGGCATTGGGTATGAGTCTGGAATTGTGACTCGATTTAGACCCCGATAATCTCCATATATTCGTAAGGAACCATCTTTCTTAGTCACAATCTGTAGAGGAGCGGCCCATGGAGAACAAGATCGGCTTATGACTCCAGTGGCTTCGAGTTGGCGGAACTCTTCCTCGGCTAAGGTCCTGCGTTCCTGTGATGCAACATATATATGATGCAACCGTTTTACAAGATTATCACAAATATGGCCCTGTTTATTAAAATTTGATAATAAAGAAGTAAGAAATTCCTCATCTTGTATCTCATATATTGTCTCTAAATATATTTTTAATGATGAATTTAGTTTTTTTTTAATTTTCATCCGGATTGAAGCTTATCAAATACAAAACATTTGTTTGACTAATTATAAAATATTTAGTTTTAACTGAAAATATTTAATATCGAAGTAAATTTTTATTACGTATTAAAACTCAAAAATTACTGAAAATTAAAAATAATTAAAATTAATTATTGATTTAAATAATCGATTTTATTAAGCTTTATAGGGCTCGATGTTTCCCTAAAGAATAATAATCCTCAAATGGAAGTTGAAGGAATCATTTGGTAATATAAATAAAAAATATAATATAATAATTAAACTGACACTAAATTGTTCCGACTTACTTGATTTTTGTCTAACTCGCAATTTTTGTATTCCTCTTCGCCTTCTTGTTGAAAGGTAACGATAACAAAACCTACGAAGATATTAATCATGAAGAATGCGATCACAATGATGTAGGCGATGTAAAATATAGAAACCACTGGACGATTATTATAAATTCCACTGACGTCTTCCTTAAAAGAATCGATTGATCTAGAAAAAATAAGAGTAAAAATGAGGAAGGTTCGATAACATTTGGTACTTGTAAAGCAATCCAGGCCAACCTTCGAAGGTAGAAACCGCAAAAAGAGTCAACATAGCATTTGGGACGTTATCGAAATTAAGAGGATTATTATACCATTCTCTTCTGATGACAACGGCTTTTGATATATCAGCCTCATTATACCAAATAAACTGACCCCTTTATTAAAGAAAAGTTAAAAATTGTATTTAGTGACTTTTAAAACGATTTTACTTGCAAGTACTGTTAGTACTCCTTGACTGGTCATTACAGAATTGAAATTTGCCGTTGAATAACTGGACTCCAATGACGGCGAACATGAATTCCAGCAGAAAGGTAACTAACATGATGTTACCGATACTCTTCACTGCAACCACGACGCATTGGACGACTCTCTGGTTTACGGAATTTAAATTTGTTGAATAAAGACATGATTTTAAAAATACTTTTTATGCAATAATTTTCAAACATTGTAAATTAACAAGAACTTAAGAGGTTTCTTGAAGGATATCCTTATTAATATGAAAAACTATGAGGGATACATTCGACCTGTTTTATAGAAATATAAATAAATTAATGACGCACCACTCCAAAACAACATATACCATGAAAAACTCATTTCAAAATTATATATATTAATTCAGGGTGGCACAGAGATCCGCACGACTTTTTGTAAGGGTGAGAGGTATTTGCAACGTCAATATCAGAATTCATTTTACTCAAATTATATCTTTATTTTAAAACAACTTTAAAACAAATTTTCCAACTAATTAATAATTAATCCGCTGATCTCTATTTTCAAATAATTTTTCATCAATTTATAATTTTAATCAAATGAAAAACAACATTCAACTTTATTAAAATTTTTAAACAAAAATATTTATCAAAATGATTTTACATATATTAAAAAAATTTTTTTAAAAATATTTAATGTTTAAATATGTTTTTTTTACTTTAATCTTTTTATACTGTTTTTATAATTTTGTTTTTCAACTAAAATCTTATATGCTGTTTTTGAATTTTGCGTTGTTTATTAAAAAACCATTTTTAATATTTTATTATTTTAGAAATTTTGAAAATACATTATATTTAATATTCAAATTTTTATTTTTTAAATATTAAACTTTTTTTAATCATATCATTAAATTAATTCAAAATTAGAAAATATATTTTTACAAACATTAATAAAATTTTTAATAAAGAATGTTTTTTTAATCAAGAATTTTCTTAATTATTTAAATTTTAATCAGCGAACCAAAAATTAAATACTTCCTCATAGTTAGCACAAAAGAATTATACACCAACGTAATGTATCTGTTATCAAGAGCACATGACCAACGATTAAATGACTCAGTCTGATTCGCGTCATAGTTAATGTATTCCCGAAAACATTGGAATGTTCTATTATGAACGGCTTCAACGTCATTTTTGCTCATTGTAACAATTTCATATTTGATCACATTTTGGAAATTGTTCACTGTATGACATAATTTTAAAAAGACTTTAAAATTGATTATCTTTCAACACGCTTTAATCTTAGATTTAAGCTTTTTGAAGGCCATGCACTTTGACCATACTTTCCAACCAACCGATTGTCGAACGTTGGATTGGAAATTTCTTTGCTTACAATTGACCTTTGAGCTGCCGCTCTATCTAACTTGAAATGTCTGAAAGGAAATAATGTTCATAATAAATTTTGTGTGCAATATTTCCATTAACGTTTTGGCCGTTGTCATCCCAATGATAAAGAAGGGCCCAAGAATATGGTTAGCATTTACTAAAATTCATGTTATTACAGAGGGAAAATATTTTGCAATCTACGTCTAAACTTAAGGATTTAGGTAGCTCTAAAACACTAAATTAATGTTCTTGCAATTTAAACACATTTCATCAACGAAAAAAAGGTTGTTCACTATTTACGAGATTTTTTATTATTCAGGGATGATCTGAAGCTCTGGACTTGGAGAAGTAATTCTCTAAAAGGAAATAAACTCGGTATGGTTTAAAATCATTTTTCTAAATTCTCTGTTGACTGGTTCTTGGAATATTATATCTGTTGACGGGCGAGGATGTTCTGTAACATCTTTTACTACATCGGTCATACAATTTTGTCACCTGCTCTTGGCTGGTCCACCAAAGAACCGATTTCAAATAACCTTTCCATCTACCGGTAAATCTAAGCTTTTGTTTACAGACAATATAAAGTATCATTCACTGGTATCACTCAGAAAAATTTAAAAGTACTCTAATATTTTTTATCTAATTTTTATGGTAAACTGAATCAAGATATTCTAATAAATTATACTGTTACCAAGAGTCGTTATTTGAAACATTAGTTATTTTTTCTCTAATACAATGAAAACAGTGTTTAGCTTTGTCATATTAATAATAATTTTCTTATCAGTGGAGGGCAACAAAACAATATAACACTAAAAAATTTGAAATACTGTCAAGATTCTCTTTTGCGATGGGAGATGCGCCATTTCGTGAAGCTTACTGGATAAAGACTTCGCGTAAAAAAGCAAAATTTTGCAAAAGCGGATTTCGGTAATATTGTGGATTTCAGCTAACAGGACAGCAACTAAGAAATGTTAACATTTAAAATTTTGATTTTCCGATTTTAGATTTTGGAATCGAATTGTGTTACCATAAAAAAAGAATAAGGAATCATGTCTTCAAAATTTAAGTAGAGTTTTAAATTGAAAAAAAGTATATTACTTTTAATCCTTTGGCTCGATTTATCGCTCGCAATGGTCTCAAGACTCGCAGAACTCGAAGAATTTTCACCACAGATATAGCGTCATTGCTAAGGATATGAAAGTATCATAATTATTTAAATTGTGATTTTCATTTATCATTTAATAATAATAACATAAAAAATAAGCGTTTTAAGTTGATGAAACCCGATACCCAAACGGAATACTAAAATAACTCACTCCGTTACGTGCGATAAAGACGCAACCAAAATTACCGCAAGGTCAATGACATTATTTAAATTTCGACAATACGCATTTTTATGAAGAATAAGTCCGTATGAAATCATCTGAAAAAATTAAGGAAATTATTTTCATTAAAAAAGGTTTCAGTTTCGGTAAATCATTACAAGTTGACTGAAATCAACAGTATTTGGAGGTCGTCAAAGGATTTATGTAGAAGATCAGATAGTTTTATTACCGCAAGAACTCGTCGAATCACTCAGTGATCGAGCGATGCAGAAGCTGCAGGTGACAAACTTCAATTAGATCTACATTGTCCTCCTTCATAGCTTCAAAGTGTCCTTGTATAATACTCAGAAGCAGTATTTTTAAGACAGTTTTGTAAATTTTAGAAATAAATTAATCAACGAATGAATTTTATTTAAAATAATGTTTTATGATAATTTTAGTTTATAAAAATATTCTGATTATAACTAAGTAAAAGTAGACCGAGAAACACACCTTGGACAAAATATTATCACCCCTCATTTGTGAGAGAGGCATTAGATAGATAGTAAGGTGCAATGGTAACATCCTCAAAGATAAAGACTGGTAGCCTGACAAAATATTGAAATATTTTACATGCTCACAAAACGAATTATAGAAATTTGCTCGAAACACTTCGGAGAATTTTTATTCTTAAACGATGAAGATGAAATCAACGTCGATGACACTACCCAACATCAAATAAGTAATAATTTTAAATTTAGGTGTATAAAAAATCTTTAATATTGGGACAAATCGAATATTCTATCCGTAAAACAAAATATATATTAGTCAAGCCTTAATAAATGAGTCAATTCTTCGATTAACGTATTCAATAAATGTTACAAAATACACAAGTACGTGAGGAAAGTTTGGGTGTTACTATTAAGTTAATAACTTCTATTACGAATATTCATGGCGAATGACATTTTATTTATAAATTGCTTAGAAATTAAATATATTTTTTAATAATTTACATTATTTTTTTTCCACTTTTCATTTTGCATAGTTATGGATTTCGGTTAAAGTAATTTACTAAGGATCTATTATTTCTGCAAAAAGGTTTACTATCTTTCGCTATTGCGATAGAGATTAATCTGATTTTTGGAGCCAACCCCATGTAGTACGTTGGTGGAGTAATTCAATGATGTCGACTTCAATACTGCTAACAAGCAAAGAAAAGAATGACTTTCCCCATCAAATCAATGATGAATCAAAAATACAAAAGAAAGATTTAGTGAAGTATGCCACAACTTGTAGCAACGCACTGAAGCTCGATGTTTCACACAAAACGATTGCAAATCATCACAGTGAAATACTAAATTGGTGCCTGTGCAATCGTTAATTCTACATTACCTCAGAGAGAAACAGACGGGGAATTAAGAAAAACATCTGCCACCAACGACTCTTGGTTAATAACAATATAAATTATGTGGTGTAAAGTGCAAGGATGTTGTCACCATTTCATTTACCTACAGTACTACACCAGATCTCATATAGCTTGTTAAAAAAAAATATTATACAGGAAGTCAACGTCTCTATGCTGCAACACGCTCCAAATCCCGAATTTGGCCACGTAGGATTTGTTTTAATTATTGCCAATGAAAGCCATACATCGGGGAAGAAATTCGAATTCAACAGAAAGAGTTCAGGAAGCTTTGGTTGCTTTGCTTAAATCAAACTCTGAGGCTACCTTTTAAAAGGCATTGGTGCATCATGACAATTATTTTGAACGCTTTGCAAAAGATAATGACTAGGATCATCAAGTCATTTCAATACATACATTATAAGTGGACGAAACTTTTTTTTAAAACCCGGAGTAAAATGATCATATGTAAAATTACAAACTTGAGATTATTATTTGGGTAAAATATTTTTGATCAAACATGGCAGAGATGTTTCATCACCGAATGCTTACTTCTCTTTCTATACGCCGATGTCTCAGATGGAGAATCACTGACATACGTAACATGGACTTAATATGAGAAAATATCTAATATGCTTATTACAAAATTTCAATTTGTGATAATGTTTTAATCAAATATTCTCATAACACTAAATTCTAATTTAAACGTTTTTAAGTTATATTCAAACAATCCGAATATCAAAATATATCAATCCGTCATCTAGGTAGGGGATACATCACCTTAAACCTATATGCAAAATACATAATAAAAACATCTAGAAAAAACATTTATTTAAACAACGATTATTCATATACATATACGAGATAAATATACGAATTAACTGGGACCCCTTAGTTTATTTTATTTAACTAGAAGTACTAAATATACAAAATTAAGAATGATATCCATTTATAAGTAAATGTCCTTGGTTGCAACATCAATATCAGAATTCATTTTTAACACCAAAATTTATTAATATGACAAATCGCAATTTTCAAACAAATTTTCAACTCGCCACATAGATTTTATTTTCCTTTCAAAATAATTTATTATATTCTATAGCGTATTTTTGACTTTTTACTATTTCAAATTTTTATTATTTTTAAAATATATTTTTAAAAATTATATGACAAATAAAATTAATTTATTCCATTAAATAAAATAAAATGAATGTGTAAAAACTTTAAAAATAATTTATAATATTCGATAACATATTTTTGCATTTTTCTTTTTAATTAAAACTTTTTTTTATTATTTTTAGAATGCTTTTAAAAATTTTATTACCTATAAAATTAATTTATTTCATTTAAATAAGATGCAGTCAACTTATAAAATTTTAAAAATATTTATTATTCTGTATTTTTTAAAATAATATTCTAAGCACCATAAAACTAATTTTTTACATTTATATAATATCTAATTTTAAAATTAATATGTAGAAAACTATTTAATTTCGTAAAAAAACTTTTGTAGCAGATTGATATATAAATTTACGCAGAAACTTTTATTTATTGTATTATTTCTTTTAAAAATTTTATTTTAAAACTGCAACTGAAATATATCAACTTTAAAATTTTTTTGATTTTAAACTCTGTTTTTATTATTTAATTTTTACAAAATTTTTAAATTAAAACATTAACTTATTCAGTGAATCGAAAATTTACACTAACCCCTCATTGTCCCGAAATTAGAAAGCACTGAAGGAGTGGGTAAAATAACTTTATAAGAGTCTCATTTAAAGAATTTTATAAATTTCATTAATTTTATAATATAACTGGAACCTAAAAATGATACCTCACAAGTAGGAATGGTAGAAGTAGTAAAAAGTCACGAATGTCCGTATTTAATTGGAAAGACAATAAGAAACATGTTATGAAAAAAAGCAATGCAATTAAATGTAAATACAATTATCTAGATTATACAAAACTTTTATCATGAATCATGAAACATAAACTAATAATATATTATTAAAAAGCGGCGATTTTTTTAAAAAGAAAATTAGTTTGGGAATATGTTTTTGAAATGGGATTATGAAAGGATTAAAAAGGATTAAGAAAGCTAAAATACAGTGTTGCTTGTGTCTGAACCTTCTTTTGACAATGTAAAAAATAATAGATAATTTTAAAGAAATAGATTAGGCTATAACCCAAACAGAAAGTCAAAAAATATGTTTCAATAATCAATCCTACATGAAAATGTAGGAGTTGTGTGGGGTTGAGCAAAACTAAATATCTAACAGCTTTCTGTTTTGATAGAAATATCATCTAGAATTATAAATTGAAATTTCTTTCTACGTGGTGCGCTCAATAAGTAGTAAGCCTAACATAAAAATAATAATCCGATTCCAATGAAATTTATTTTTCATAAAAAGCAAGTTATAAAGGTATCATTTCTCAAAGAAATCTCCCTTTCATTAACAAGAAACGAATAACGCTTCGATATTGGACGTTTTCCAATGACATTTTCGAATTTATGCGCTCCTTAACCTAAACACAAATAATAGATTAAAACAAATATCACAAATATTACCTTAATAACTTGCTTGTTATGAAAAAAAATTCATTGAAATCAGAATATTATTTCTATGTTAGGCTCACTACTTATTGAGCGCGCCACGTAGAACTTCAGCAAAGTTGGATCAATTGTAAAGATATTTGGGGTGTTGATTATTTGCTGTCTTCAGATTGGTTAGATTTGAGTGCGCATAGATTGATTTTGTCTGTCTCATCTTTGATGTGAAATTGGCAGTTGATTTGATGATGTAAATTGTTTTGTTGAATTAGAATTCGAAATATGCCAAATATCGTAACAGACATTATAACAGTTGGTTTCTAATTTGATGATTTAAATTTTTTTTATTTATTTTTTTATTAAATATATTAACACATAGTTTTCGGGAGACAAGTAAACTCGTTATACTCTTTTTTGTAGTACAGCACGGGAGCCGATTTCACTCGTACTTAAATGGAAAGTTTCAATGAAAATATTAAATAGATCGTAAAATAGGAATATTTTACGGAAAGTCTAATTTTGCCTCAGAAATTTAAAAAAACACCCACCCTACACCGCGATTAGATGGGAAAAGGCCGACTACGCAGTGTTAATATTTATAATATAATATATCAGAACATTTAGGGGAAAGGAGTAAATCATTGTTTTGGATAATCTAAGTCATTATTTAATTTTTACTTCTATTAATTCCATTTTTTATAAATGGTAACAAATCCTATTTATTATTTTTAATATAATAATATATAAATAAATCGTTTATCTATCGAAAACTAACATCCTTTTATGCACAAGAAACACTATAACCATTTTTTATCTTCATAAATTATTATAAAAATAAATAATACACGAATAAATATGTCACAATGTGCATTCAAAATATTAAAAGATTTATAGCTTTAGAAAATCTTCCTTTATTAAACACTAACTACAAATTGAAGAAAAAGTTATACTTCAGTGTTAGGACAACAATAATTGTAAACATATGCGACAAAACTATAACGATAGACTACATTAAAGTCTTTGCTTGCGGTACTCACTTGATGGGATAAGAGATAATTGAGGTAAGAACGACTAACAAGTCGAGGATATTATTACTGCTGCGACAGAAGGCGCCATTGTGGAACACTAATCCGTAAGTTATGACCTGGAGTAAAATTTCGATTGAAAAGGAAAATATAACTTGCATAACATTAGTAGATATATGAAGAACAATACACTTCGTTATTAATTGAAAATCTTACCTTTAAAGTAATTTCGACGGTAAATACTGACGTGAACAAATAGTCGAAATAGTTTAAAATCTAAATTTTATAATGATAAACATATACGAATCCAAAAAATTAAGGGTACCTTATTTCTTGATGATTCTGCGTCTAAAGGATCTTCAGCCGCTAACATAGCACTGCTGACCATGATGCAAACCAGCACTACATTTCCGAAATAAGGATGATTGCATGTGTAATGACAAAATCTACGAATCCTAAAATCTAATAAAAATATTATATATTTTACTTCGTTACCTGTTGTTAGGACCAAATATGAAGAAAGACGAAGCGTTAGGGATAGGTTTGATTTTCTCTTTAGCCATAACTTCAGATATTCTTCTAGCAGTGTTAGATTGACCATTTTCTTCATCTTCCTCTTCTTCACCATCTTGGTATTCTCCATCGTGATCGCCTTCTATATCAGGTCTCGTACTCATTTTCCTTCCTGATTCGTCACCAATATCCCCTAATTAAATTTATAAAAGTATTTTTAAAGGATGAAAGATATGATACCATTCATTTCTTCTGATTTTATCAGTCTTTCTGCGTCCGTAAATCTTAATATAATAAATAATCATGAAATTACTTTTCAAACAATCACCGATTTTTTTCATCTCTATTTGGAGATCCACTATTTGAAGTACATACTTTATTTTCATCTGTTTCATTTTTGTTTGCCTCTTCTTCCTCGTTTTCGCCTTCTTTTTTCTCCTCTTTATTTCCAGATCCGGTATCTGCCAGATTGTCGACAGCAATAGCCAAGAATACATTCAACAGAATATCTGAATATTAATTATTTATACGTTTCCTTAGCATACGACTAACTGCAAAGTATAAATATCGTGAAATAATTATTAGGTTGTCAAGTATGAGATTTGTGGGCTTGGTTACAATAAATTCAAATAGTTATAATTTGACAATGACTTTTTTGCTCACTGTTTTTTTGATTACTAAATATCTTGGCTATCGAACAGAATAATAATAATTAATTAAAATTATTAATAACTTTTTTCAATGATCAGTATTTTAAAAAATGCAAAAGGCAGAAATTTTTAATATTATAAAGTTCGAGTTCTTTTGTGAAACCACAGTATCAGATGCTATGCGAAACATCAATATGGTAGTCCTGATACAATGCTTTCAGACAACAGTCAGTCTCAAATTGGTTTAAGAAATTCGTGAAAGATCATTTTAACCTCAATAATGAGTGCATGGTCGTCCAGAAACGCAGATTGACAATGATGGACTGTATGTAACAATGGAGTCGGATTCATCACAAAGTGCTAATGATTTACCGCTAACGTTTAGTGTTAAAAAAGATATATTATTGAATCACTTTGCTCAAATTGGTAAAGTTAATAAGTTGGATAAGGGGATTCCACATGAGTTGAATGAGAAAAAAAAGCGTTTAGATGCTTTTCAATTATAAATGTGATCAATTTTTGCGTCGAATCGACACTTGTGACGAAAATTGGATTCAATGTGAAAATCTCAAATATTCAGCAAGCTGAGTTTAAAGAAATGAAGTACTAAAACCCAGTTCAAAGCATAAAATATACCAAAGTAAGTTGATGGTGAGTGTTGTTGGGTCTGCTATATGGGTAATCCATTATGAATTTATGAAACCTGGCTCGTCGATTACAGGAGGTGTATAATGCAACCAATGAAAGATATAATACGGACACTCAAAGAAAATTAACCACGTTTGATAAACATGTCGACTCTCTATCTTACTCCACGACAATGCAAAACCCCATGCTGCCCTTAAGATCATGACAGAAACTTAAGATGGAATTTCTGCATCATCCTCCATACTCACCAGACCTAACCCTTACTCACTATCATTTCTTCCTTAATTTGAACAATTATTTTATAGGAAATAAATTCAATTACGATGATTCCGTAAAATGGCCTTCCAAGAATTTATACATTCTCGCTTAGCAATTCTTTTTCAAATGGCTTCAACAAGCTGTCGCTCAAATGGAAAAAGTGTGTCGATAGCAGGGGTTCATACTTTGATGAATGACAAATATTTGTATTGGTAAATTATCAATAAACTCTGAATTTAGTTTTTCAAATTTCATAAGAGATGGCCTATTAAAGAATGATTTGGTAATCCATTTCATATTTATAAATATACAATAAATTTCGAAAGAGTGCGTTTGGATCATTAATTCGATGATCAAAAGATGTGTGATATATAACTCCTAAAATAGACGTCACTATCTCCGAATAATTCATTAATTTGACTTTAGTTCTACAATATTTCATACTTGACGAATCAAATTTCCTATTTGTGAGGAATATTTTTGAATGGTGTTTATTGTATGTTGTTT
>MQRK01161126.1:0-11678 GCA_001938485.1 Girardia tigrina | reverse complement strand
ATTAAATCGAAAAGAATTTAATAGATTAATTTGGGTCGAGATAATTAAATTAAATTAACAGGAAAATTTGTTTTAGAAATGTGAATTGTTATAGTAATAAATTTTGGTGTTAAAAAAAAAATGAATTCTGATATAGACGTTGCAACCACTTCTCACAAGGTACTATTAATGAATATTTTGGAATGTTATTAATATCTAATACAACTTCAAATCCTTTTTAGAACAATCTGATATTTCTTTCAAAATTTTCTTATATACTCTTACTTTCATTAAATTTTAAGAAAATATTTAGAATAACCGTTCTGATTTAATAAGTTTATTAGTACTTTCTACAGATTTAAGAAAAGTTGAAGACAACGGCCACGAGTGATTAACTAAGAACTTTCTCCTTTTCTTTTATATTTAGGTTCAAAAAAACTGTCACGTCTTACAAAACATAACTCAGGTAACTTTGAAATATTCTATTGATCATGGGCGTCCACAGAAAAAAATCCAGGGGGGGCAAAAATAAAAACAGTAAATTAACAAATATTTTTTAGAATGTTTTTTAATGATATAGAACAAGCATAGAAATACGAGGGGCGTTCCGAAAGTAAGTGGAAATAAGGGAAACGACACCACAAGAAAGCATTTATTGAAGGAATACAATGTCATTCATCATCATCATCACTGTCACACTTTTCTCTGACACTTTTTCCACATTTTCTACCATGCTCGTCGTTGCTGGACGTCCACTCCTGTCCTCGTCGTCCAAGGATTCACGTCCATTTTCGAATTGTTGCACCCAATTGTAGACGGCAGATGTTTGCAGGGCTCTTCCTTGAAACACATTTGATAAGCGGTGCACAATGTCAGGCACTGGAGTATCCTCTTTCCAAAGGAAAAAGATGATGGCACGATGAGAACGTACTGCATCTTCCATGTGTTAAACAAAAATGAAAACACTGCCTATGACAGTTTTCTCTATGCTGTTCGCATGTTGCATGGACCAAGCCCCTTTTGCTCGATTTCTATTGGCCGTTAAGTACATCACGCCATCACGCCATCTGTCCCTCTGTAAGATGCACACACACGCGCACACCCGCATATAAGTATTTCCACTTGCTTTCGGAACGCCCCTCGTATAAAAATAGAATTATACAAAATCAATTTTATAAGTAATAAATTTTGAATAATGAATATACAATATCTTTATTATGTGTTACAATGTATTATTACAATTTAACTTTCAGCAAGTAAAAATTACATTAATCTTTTATCACTGCCAAATTTCTTTATTATATTTTCAATAAACTTTGTTTTGTTTGTTTCGTCCTGAATTTTCTTTCGGTGCAAGCTCATCATACATAAACCGCACAATCGTGATTCTGATATTATAGCTCTTAGCCATGTTTTAACACGTCTCAATGTGTTAAAACTTCGTTCAATCGTACAAGTCCTAACTGGTAAACTCAAAGCTATGGTTATAATTGTTTTGACTGATGGAAAATAGTCACAATGTTCAAGAACGTCTATTAAAGTTGATGGAAAATTTCTTGATGGAGAACAAATTGTCCATTTTTCGTACCATGTTGTAGTTTAGATTTGTAAATTTATTATATTGTATTGTGCACCAAGTTTTTTGCGTTTTCTAAAAATGTCGTTTTATCTAATTTTATAATACATTTTGGATGAAATTGAAAAATTGAAATTATGGTTTGGTTATCTTTAGAAAATCTTGATGTTAAAGAAGATATTAAAGAATCCAAATATGGTATAAATATTGATTGTCGAAAATATATTTCAGGAGTGTTTCCCGTACAATTATTTCTATATTTTCGCTTGGAACAACGCCTGGGTATTTCAATATTGTTGAATAATTTTGCAGCCAAATCGAATGATTCTTTAAAATTCTCTTGAAATTTTTCGTCAGAGTTTTCTCGATGCAATAAAAATATATTAATTAAATCCTGAACATGTTGATGAGCAGCTTGTAAATCTAATTGTACAGACTGAAGAGTCTGGGTTACTGGTTCCAAAATGGCTGAATATTTGGCTATTATTTTTGAACAATTTTTGGTGGAAAAAAGACACAATATTTGCAAAATGCACCTTTTTTAATTATTGAATAACACAACCATGGTGAATATTCTTCTATCCAAGGAAATCGAAAAGCCCTTTTCCCAGTTGAATCTTTTTTAAATTGTATTCTTTTTTAGGAACTGTTGTGTTTAGGAGAATCTTAAATTTTAAATCAAATAGAATAGAAGAAACACTGATATGTGCACCAATATCGTACATATTTTCATTTGTGTTTTCTTGTGTAGTTGACTCTTCTATTCGATCATTCACAGGATAAGTAATTTCTGCATGGTCACTAAATTCAGTATATGGTACAGATTCAGGTTCACTTAGAGTCTGTATTTTCTACTTTTTATTTTCGGGTTTGTCACAGTATAAATATTTTCTTATATCTATTCTAAAAGGAGATGAATAATACGATTAAAAAATTTTACCAAAGCAATTTTATATAAATGAATAAAGTGTTTACAATTTCAATTTTCTAAATTAGAAATTCTAATAATATTTAAGGCTCGACTTCCGTTTTGCCACCTACTTTCAAAATATTATTATTAAAAAAATTTAACTAAATGCCTTTTACTTAGATTTTAGACTAAAATAACTTTTTTCTGAGACTATGGGAGATCGACATAGTACAATTAAAATGATAAATTATTCAAGTTTCCATGGGGGGGGCAACTGCCCTCTTTGCCCCCCTTGGGGACGCCCATGCTAATGATCATAGCTATTTTTAAATATTGTGAGGAATATTTTGAATGGTGCTTATTGTATGATGTTTGGTATTTTGTTTTAGGATTGTGTTTCTCCCACCCAGATGGAAGATTGATATTTTAGATATTTTAAAACGTCGAATTATTTATTCAATTTTAAAATTTAAATAACTAACTTTAAAATTAAATTAATATATCATAAATAATAAATCTAAATTATAAGTTAAAATAATTTAAATTATTTTGTGATGTAAATTATAAATTATTTTGAAATCGTATTGTAAATAAATTGTAATTTAAATTTCTTTAAAAAATAAGACGTTTAGAAATATAATTAAAATTTATCAATCAAGAACGATGACTAGCTACGAAAGTTTTATGGATAATTGTCCTAGTGACAATTCAAATTGTGATATCAATAAATGCATTGAAAATCCAATTAGTTTTCTTAATAAATATAAAATAAGAATGTTTCCATGTGAACTGATTTTTATTCGTTTATGATTAAATATTTATTTTTAGACTAACTCCTGACACATTCAGTCATTATGGGTATTGTATATACTGTATGTACTTCACGCTTTAATATGGTGTTCATGCTAATTTATTTTAACGATTGTCGAATTAATTTAAGATTTATTTACAATCTTTCTTACGGTTAATCTGGAATTAGCACTAACATACCTTGCTTGTCTTCATTTTATGCTTTCTGGCACTTTTGCGACCTTAGTCTCTTTATCTTTCAGCAATAAAGCCAAATTATTTAAGTTTTTGTTGATTTTTTAACCTTTCATTTGTTATTGTATTGTTTTTGTAATACTCTGGCAAGTTTGCGTTTGGCATGTGTTGTCGTGTCTCGTGTAGTGTTTATTTTTATTTTTTTATTTTTATCTTGTTTTATTTTTTTTGTTCGTTATCTGTCTAACAAGAAGAAGAAAGAGTAATCAAGAAATAATAATAAGGAAAGATCAAGAAAGAAATTATAAAGAAATTAAAAGAAGTTATAACCAAGAAATAATAATAAGGAAAGAAATGAAAGTTATAAAAAGAATTATCATTATTAAATTATCATTATGATAATTTGGTCGAAGACAATTTTGAATTTTAAATTCAAAATAGATAATTTCATTATTTAATTTTTTGCTTACCTGACGACAAGATTATAATTCCGGTCTAACTTCATCCAGCTATCCTAATTGAAATTGACAATTTATAACTGTTTGACATCCACCTATCCTAATTGAAATTGACTATCTATAACTATTTGACATCCGGCTGACTATTAGACTATTATTACAAATTACCCTACTGAACATTTATCACTATTTGACATACGGCTGATTATTTGTTTGACAGTCTGATCCCTACCCAAGTGTACGGTTATTTATTTGTTTTTTTAATTGAAATTTATTGAGGTATAGTTTCGGTAATTTAGTTGTTTATAAAATATAAAATATTTAATAGCAATAAGTTGTAATATTTATTTATTAGTAATTTTTGGGTAATTATTTGTTAAAGCTCCCCCTTTGGCCTATTTATTTTATAGAACAAAGAGTGAGCTTTACAGTTTTAAAAAGAATTGCATAACTCTGCAAACAAAAGGAAATTCTCATTAAATATTCTATAACACAGTAGTTAGTGACGACTAAGTTATTAATATTCATTTTTTTCTCCAAAGAAAAAATGTGCATCAATAAATATTCTTAAAATGCACAAATTATGTGAATGATAATTTTCTACAAGTATGAATAAAACTCATCAGATGATTTTTTCATTAATTTGGACGATTTTACTGCCAGGGACTGATAACACTATTGTACAGCACCACAACATCCTCAACGGTGTCAGTGTGTGTATGTGTGATTGTGAGTGATTATGTGTGTGTGTGTGTGGGTGGTTTTAAGTGTTGCTGAAAGTGTGTGTGTTCATCAGTATCCCACCGCAATGAAATCCTGGCTACG
Organism: Girardia tigrina; assembly: GCA_001938485.1. Taxonomy (NCBI): domain Eukaryota; kingdom Metazoa; phylum Platyhelminthes; order Tricladida; family Dugesiidae; genus Girardia; species Girardia tigrina. The sequence continues at coordinate 6,946 of MQRK01161126.1, read as the reverse complement.
CCCCTGACTGTCATTTTCAGACCAAGAAGGATATATCAACATTTATATATTAAAATAATGTTAATGTAAGCATTAAATAATATTGGGTTGATAAAAAACTGCTTGTGGTTTTGTTTAATCGAACAGCTTAAAACCAGTTAAACAAAAAACAAAACAGTATTTATTAAAAATAGTTCAGACATTGATGAGAAATCGCCAGAATTAATTAAAATAAGCACCATCGTTGTCAATCACGTTTCAATATCTCAGGGAGAACATGAATATCACGTTTGTAAAATTCAGCAGGCTTTGACTCAAAGAAAGATTTTAGTTATTTTGTCAAATTGATATGATTGCTGAACGATTGCCAGAGAATTGACTAGCTATTGGAACATATGAAAGTCTGTTGGTAACAAGTCCAGGCTCTAGTGTAGATAGATAAAGTTCTCAAAGCCAAGGTCATTTAGTGCTATATTAGAGTGATGTGTAGTCGAGCGTTGTCCTGCAGGAAGCTAATCAGTTCATTTTAGGCCGCAGTTTCTTTATCTTAGCGGATAGTATGTCCGATTTCACACAGTTGAACTCAGAGATGATGCTTGTGTTTTGTAGAAAAAGATAATATAGACAACATGAACTTTCGAGGATAAAGACCAGGGTTAGATTGTTGCGCAGGATATTTGGATAGATTCAGTCAGGAACGTCGGTGTCGTACTAAACCCACTTCTCATTACTGGTGACAATGCTGTCGAACCAGTCAGCCGATATAGAAATGATAAAGGAGAAGTGGCGGCCCTTGTTTCGGTGTTCACGATCGAAGTCTCTAAGATAATATGGAACCCATTGATCAAGTTTGGAGACTTCCAAATAATGTGTAAATGGGTGATGAGCGTCAGCTGAGTCGCATCCATTAGGGAGGCAATTTCAAGGAATGTCAAACGTGGGTCATTTTCAACAAGTTGGCACAACATGTTGTAATCAACACATGTGGAATTCTGTGTCCTTTAACCATAACTTAAGAATCCAGGAACATGATCAAAGAAAGTTATAGTAATACCTATAAACGCTAAAAGCATTTGTAACTAGTAAAGTTGATATAAGCAATTTAAAAATTATGGAAGAGGGTAATCGATCCGAAGGGACATTTATGATATCTGATGATATCCACAAATCAGTGTAAAAACCCCATCCACTTCAATTTTATTCATAGAATTTTTCTTATTTACTTATTAGACAGGGATTAAATGACATCGTTTTGGTGTATAAATGCTCATATATTATTGTTTCATCTAAAGAGAACATTATACATGCGGAAATTAATGATAATCAATTAATATTCCATATTTCATGCATATAAATTCGTCGTCATTTAAAAATTTAGATAACTTTCGTGTCTTGCACAATCGAAGCATGTCGAGGTACTGATATTCTTCTTTCAAGAAGGACAAAAGATTACAGATTTGTGTTTAAATACTCAAATGCTATCTTTAGATTCTAATAAAAAATATATCGAATAATTGTAAAAAATGAACCATGTAAACTAGGTCAAATGTACCTGCTTCTTGTTAACTGAAAATCAATACTGAGAAATTTATAAGAAAATATTGAACAATAGTAGAAAATACAGTGAATGCCGCTTATAGTGACCACATTTATGCAGCCAGATTTGGCCACAATAATCGGCTGGCCATTATATCCGAAGTTCTGTTTATGAGTCAAAGTAAGCGCCAGAGCATGCACTAAAGGTTGCTGCAAATACAGTGAGTACATCAAGGCGGCCACTCTTAAGAAGTGGTAACTATAAGAGGCTTTCACTGTATATAGAAAACGTTCATTTGATATATAAATTAATAGTTTTTTTATAGAAAAGGTTAGAATTGATTGTAATAAAGCCTAAATAAATTTTCAACTTCAATGCATTCTTTTACACTTGCTGCCAGTGAAGAGATTACCTTACACCTTTACTATGATCTATCTCGCGGCTCACGGTCAACGAGTATTTGTACAAATCCTAAGTACTTGGTGTCATTTGAAAAGTGTGTTTCCCCTCCATGTACCAAATAATTAACAAATCAAATTGGCTAAATTATATTAATTTCAGAGAAACATTATATTCTTTTATTTTTTCAGTTATTCTTTTTCAAACATTTCCTAATAGTATCTTATTTTGGGATTTGGTTTTAGGAGTGGACTATTTGTCTTGGCCAATATTCATAGTTGATGTTTGGTTCTATTTGAGCATGTTTTTAATAAATGTTTCGAATAGTGAAGAAAGGTCGAGCGAAAATGGTTCAATATAGGAAAGAAATAATAAATTGAAATAAACTTTAATATTTTTTATTATTTTTAATTATTTAATTTATCAATTTATTATTTATAAATAATAATATTAGTGACTTTTTGACGATACCAAAAATGTCGAATTGAACATATAGATAACAATTTAGGAAATAATTAATTCTAGACATTGCGAGTCTAGTTTAATTTCACTAGTATTTTAATAAATAATAATAATTATTTCTTTAAAAATTATGTATTGATTTTTAGTTTTTTTGAGAAGTTAAAATTGTCAAATGATCAATCATTTATTTGAACATAAATTTGCTATAAATTGCTGAGGAAGTTTTGTTCCAATCGAAAATATCACAGCGTTGAAACGAACTTAGTTCTGTGTAGGGTCAAGTGTTACTAATTCACGAGGGTCACAGTGCCAATTCTAAATGGTATTATACCAGTTACAGTATGACTAGTTATTAATAATCGGCACTTATTTGTCCTTGTCATGTCTCTGTCACTTTGGATGCTAATCTACAGTCAGCATTAGACATGAAGCTTGGTTTTAGATAATCAAATATTTCAAACGAACATTTAATTATTTAATTTCATCCAAAATATAATTTTATCTCATGAGACTTCTTTAACTTCTTCTAGTCAAATTTGTAAACATTTCGACCCCAAATGATTTTTATGTTTTTAATGTTAAACCAGATTGAAAAGTGTGCTTTGAAAACGAGCTCACCTTAGCAAATGGAAGACACTTCGAGAACTACCCTTTCGCTAGAGTACCCGAATTACAACAATATTCACATTTTGTTTCATCAGAAGATTGTTATTTTTGTGCATTTAAAATTATAATTAGGAATAAATTTTCTTAAAGTTTGAAGTGTTCTATAGTAAAATGATGTTATGACCACAGTGAGACAAGCGCGGTGAATGGCTAGGTACTCGGGAAAAACAGAAATAACTTTCTTTTGATTTCCAGTTACTTCCAGAATTCATAAATCGGCATCAAGAACATCTAAATCGTGTTTTGGTAGGCCTAATATGGAAGCAATTGTAGATAGAAAGTAAGGGTAGGTACAACTGGACGGTAACATAGACATTTAGTACTAAAACATTTGGTTGATTTATTCATGTGTCACATAAAACGAACTGTATGTGGAAATAAAACATCTATGTTTCAGGTGGAATAGACTGTCTGGTTCCCCAGCCGGAGGAATCAAACTGTCCCGGGTCAGAGCAAGTTCTGGAAACTGTCAATGCTAATTCAACACATTCCTATTTTGACGTGATTTAATGTAACGAATCATAAGAGATAACATTTTTTAAGGCATTAATGTTGATATATGTATTTTATGTTGTTTTGAGCATTATATTACTATTATTATTAATATGTTATTATTATTATTCCACATTTGTCATAATAAGTGCAATTAATCGAAGATCTTCATCAGTTTTTCCTGATTGAAATAGATAATGAATACTTTTTGACTCTTAACAGAATTATGTTTTTTAATAATATTTGCGAGGAATTCCATTTACTGGGAGAATGATGTGATATAAGCATCATCTGATGCTTGTGGAGGCACGCGAAATCACCCACTGATCAAACAACATCTGCTTGCTCACATATTTAATAGTAAGGTATTGATTTTATTATTATCTTTTCTATTGCTCGCTCAAGTAATATGATGCAGTTGAATCTTTCCTTCATTGGCACTTGAAAACTCCTTAGTCTTTATTTTGAAACTTATAGATAAACGAAGTTTCATTAAAATTGCCTTGGAAATCGCATTAGTCCGTACTACCTGCCGCTTTTGTCACTGTCTCTTGGGATTAAATGGCCCATTCGTCGCTAAGGAAATAGGGTTAATTAATCATTCTAGTATCGATTCTGTAGCTGCAAAAGAGAATCGCGAGATTACAAAGGTTATTGGAGCAATTTCTCATTTCCCAAATCATTTTGTACCAAAACACGTTACTCCTCGTAAAATTGTTCCAAATAATTTAATGCATTTATTTGCCTTACTCTTTCGCCTCGCGTGTTCAGAAGATGAGTGCATTTCGATCGATATCGATACAAATCGTGCAGACGAGATCACATCTCAAAAACATTTGTGACCGCATCGATATTGGAGTATTTCTGAAAGACACAGATTCCGCATTGTTTCGGAAGTAATATCAGTTTTCCCGTTGCGTATTTGAGGGAAAATAACCCCAATTACAATGGATTTATATTCACATAAAAATTACGCAGGTTGTAATAATTGTGCATATACATAAATTATGAGATCTGTTTAAGAAATCTGAGAAATTGTGCATTTCCGATCAAATAATTTCCCAATATCTCTTCACTCGCCCAGATGACGGTGTCCGTAAGCGAATACAACTCCAGCATTAATGTCGTGTAGATTGCTTTATTACAGTTTATATCACCATTCATTCGCAGATTATTATGTGTGACTGCAATCTTAAGTGAAGCAAGAGAGTGACCTCTTAAGTTTGCGTTGAAAGAAATCGCAGATTGTTATTCTCGCCAGAAAGACATTTATAAAATCAAGTAAACAAAGATATTTAATTTTCTTAACAGAAGGATGAGAGATTATGAAGGTTACACGTCTCTTAGCTGGTGTAGACCTAGAATTGTTTATAAATTAAATAATTATTACAATTACACATACATAAACGTAATTCAAAAACGAAGTGTATGTAAACAAGTTTCAACTTTGAACTATTTTCAACACGAGATGTGTTACATAACACATTTTCACTATTTTTTGATACTCTTATGCATTTTCGCCTTAGTGATCAGCGTAAATATTTGCAATATGCGATTCAATTAAGTGTTAGGCTATGGAATGTTATATCAAGATTTAATTTATAGTTTTTGAATAACTGTTCAAGTTGATCTTACTGAGCTTTAATCAATTACTGAATTTAATTGATTAAACTGCAACTTAAACCAAAAATAAATTGTGGCCGTGTTTTCTGCGTCTGTCCTTCCTGTTTTGGGCTATAGAAGTCTCGTAATTCAGAAGTCGGACCTGAGTAGAATATACTTGAGTAATATTGAAAACTAATATACATTAAAACAGACCAAGACAAAGTCATTTGCATAATACTGATTCAATCATTGATTAGTTTTATGGGAAGTTAGTTGAAATTTGCACTTCGCCCAAATAATTTATTATTTTTTTTAAATTTGAAAGTTTTAAAAAGTTAAATAAAGACAAAATGTTCTAAAATTAAAAATAATCTTAAAAGGAAAACCAACAAAAATTAAATACTTATATAACAATAAAAATGTTTACAGTCATAAGAATATGTATATTTTGCAGTGCTTTGCACAAACATAAATTTTTTTTGCACAAATATAAAATTATTTTTCACCGGGAACCACTCTTCAGTATCACTGTGCTGCGGCCACGCTGCGCTCTCTCTGTCATCAACTGATACCATACTAAGTTTAAAGAGAAGGCTTTCAGGAATCAATCTTCTCGTTCGTTTAAACTAAAAAAGAACATAAATAAACCAAGCGTACACATTTTATTATTCAAAATCCAAAATGATTATAAGACAAACTCAATTGCAGAGTTCACAAAACTAATTAATTAATTAGAAGAAAAAGTGCATTCGAAAACTAACAATAAAGAAACTCATACAGAAATTCTACAAGTAAATCAATAAACTCAAACAGAAAAAAGTTTCAATTTAAAGATTACAATAACCATGTTAACAACGCAATGGATAAGGATGTACAAACAATTAGTACCGAACTCTGAGCAACACAAAAACTCAAAGACAATTATTCTAAATATAAACAAACAGAAAATGATGATTTTAGATGCATTTCCTACGAATTGTGTCTTTTAAATGAATGAACATTTTATTTAATGCTGGTAATTTTAATATTTATTATGATATTTATTTTTCTTCATATTGTATTTGCTTTCTTAAACTTTCTTAAATTTTGTTTAACCATTCTTAAGATGTTATATTTAATTTGTTTTCAAAACTATTTAATTTTCCAACTATAAATTTAATTCATTTTAAATCTATTTAATTTAGTACTTTTATTAATTTAAAAATCTAAAAATTTCTGTTTTAATATTTACTTATACTTTAAAAATACTTACTTATACTCTTTATTATGCTCTAAAAATATACCTCAAAATATACTTTAAATAAATTAATTTAAAATGTCCATCTTTTTTTGCTTTAATTAAAAAGTTTCCGAAGATCCTCACATTATTAAAGCCATTGTCGTTGTACAGTTGGTCTGTAAACCAATGGTCTGTCCAGCCTTACGATATAAATCGACGTAATCTCTAAAAAGCTATCCTCGTTGAAGGAATTGAAATGAAGGCCAGGATCACTAGTATAGCTCTGGAATTCCACCTCGTATTGCTAATTTTAGGTATATTCTGAAACCTGATCAATGGAAAGTGTCCCTTTTCCTCCAAAAATCGGAACACTCGAGTGAGATGAAACAAAAATTTCATATCATCTTTCTAACTCCGAGAATTACTTGTGTTCCATTTTCAATCTGTGTTTTCAGTTGTTCGTAATCCTTTCACAGTTGAGATACAAATGGATATTCGATGTTTGGCGATTGGGTTTTACTTCCAAGTTCTTCGTCCATCACCAAACAGATGATTCTATCTAATACATTGTGTGCAAAACTGATAAA
>MQRK01161110.1:0-17340 GCA_001938485.1 Girardia tigrina | reverse complement strand
CGGGCCGGTTCACAGTATGGAGAAACATCAAGTCAGAAAACGATGAGGAGATATGTAACGTACTTATGTCCATATTTAATGAATTTGAACCTCCAAAGGAACTTCTAATGCACAACTTTTCGACTAACAGAGGAGCAGCAATTCGGAAGTTACTGACGGAAATGGGGGTCGAGATCCTTTTTCGGTGTGCAAATCGGCCTAGCGGAAACGGGATTGTGGAGCGCTGTCATTGAACAATTAAGTGTATGGGGGCGCGGAGCGGTAACAGAATAGAAGACATGGTGGCATGGTACAATGCTACCCCGAATTCAGGCGGCATAATTCCGGCATCAGATAATAAATCAAAGATGCCAGGGGTAGGCCATCGGAGCTCGGAAGCACCAGTCTACAGTGATAGCTCCGAAGACGACGATGAATGGCCGAAGGACAAACAGGAAGGTGACCCAGAGTTCAGCCATACTTCGAGAAGCAGAGGCCACATCGGACGATCGTGCAGCCGAAACGGTTTGAAGATTTTGTATGCTCCAGATTACAGCGACCGGAGGCCAACGGGACCCTCCAGTGCATGGATAGCGTGTGCGTGTGTGTGCCTTGATGGCAAAGGAAGGTGTAATTCTGTTAGGGTTTCGAAAAATAGATTTAAACACTTTTGACAAAATTTTATCTAGAAAAAATTTTAAAATAATTCTTTTGGTAAAATTATTAATTTTAAACAAAATAATATTTAGTTTAAAAAAATTTGGAATTTAAAATTAAAAATATTTTAGTCTTTGTTTTAATTGATAAATTTTTAAGGCTGATGAAAACCACTATATAAGCAGCAGCAAATTTAGTTTAGTTTGCCCAAAGAATATCTCTTAACAAAAAGCAACACTAAGGAGGCAAGTAAAATTGTTATAAAGAATTATTTTTATTTATTATTCTTTTTAAAATATTCTTTTTTTTAAACCATAAGTATCCAGTATGGGAGAAAAAGGTTTAATTTAAATCTAAACTATCGTTCGTTTTGGAGATTCACAGTTTTTGCTGTAATCTGTTAACTCGTACGAAATATTGATTTGTGTTTGTGTTCTGTCATCAAGAATTAAATTATTATTATTATTTTTGACTTGTTAATTTTTGTTATTCGAAATAAAGTTTCGTAAAAGAATTTGTGTTTAAGAAGTAAATATTTAAGATTAAAGATTTTTTATACCCAACAATGCGAGTAAAATAAATATCCATTTGTTTTAATCGGTGGATCGTCGTACAGGAGTTTGATTTAAAAATAAATTTTTGTCACTCTTCTTAACTGTTTTGATTTAGACAACAGTCTTGTTGTCTCGATAAACAGATCGAAACGTGCGGAGTAATGAACAATGAGGAAATTTTCTAAAATTTAAAATTTATAAAGAAAGACATCATTATTATGAAGTAAACTCTATCTTGAAAAAGTGTTTTCAATATAACTTTTAAAGTCCATGAAAAATTTTAGCGCATTCAAACTAAAATTTTTTATATTTCCACACTCCACCTGCCATCAAGGCACATAAAAAGATACAGACTGAGCAAGGGGAACTCTATATCCTTCGCGTACTGTAGAACGCAAGCATATGAAATCTTTTAAACTTCTTGTACTACGTATTGGTCTGTGACGCCACAGAACAGCTTCGAGCAGTTTATCTATACACGTAGAATTTGATTCATCAACTTGAATGCCCCTGATGTCACCCGATAGTTACATTTCAGTTAATTCGTTCCTTCCCTATCACAGTTTAGCCTGGACCATTGATGGTGGTGTCGGCTCCACATGGTCGATCTGACACAGAATACCATCAACTTCCACTCTATTTTGCGATTGCCTGTCCGTGATGATCAAGCGCCCCCCTTTAGTCATGTAAGTGTAGAGTGGCACCGACTTTACAAAAAATTCACTCCCGACGACCAGGCCTTTTTCTACCACACATTGTTACGGCAAAGTAGTGTCTGATTGAAAGTCTTCGACAACGGTTTTGGCTTCTGGAAAAATACTGTCAAAGTCGGAATAGTCCCATTTGAATTTAGAGTCTCATTGTACGACTACATAATTTCACCAAATGACCTGTCGTTATGTTATGCCGTTGTTACCGCTTGGGTTATTCACGCAAAAAGCGACCTCTCTCTGGGCTTATTCAAGGAAGATCATCGCCCCGAGCACCTCAAAGTGTTAAACTTGTCTAGATTCACTTCCTGCGGTTGGTATTAACTCGTTCGATACAACACTCATTCACAGCTCTTCCCAGACCTCTCGGATCTTGCATCTTAATACACTCATATTACTGGTGTACTATTTTACCTAACTACAGTTGCATCAATTTATCCCAGCTACAACCTTTTGCAAGCTGCTTGACAACGCTACACACCGGTTGCAGCCATATGCATGGTTGGGCCCCACTATTCCAAGCAAGAAGAATACAATTGTAACAAGTTCTGTGAGCTCCATTGAATCCGACTGTCCGCTCTAGCTTTTACCATCAGCTTAAATACTCGATCATTGCCTATCGCCACGGGTGTGTTTCCTAACAGAAGGAAGCTCTCGGCACCACCATCAGACGCTCCACTAATACATTTGCGGTATTTACTACGAAATTATCCTGTTACGCATTGGTATAGGCTTCAGCAGCTGGATCCATTCACAACACGTTACAGTACTGATGGCAGAGCGGGCGCATAGCGGTTGCGACACGGTGGTAATGGGGGGCGGTCCTCGGGTTGCGGAGAATAAATTAGTTCCATCTCACTTGGATGGGGAAATAAGCCTCTGCCAATTCAGTCATCATAAAGTGAGGATAATTACTTCTCATTATCTCCCATTCACGACAAGTTTCTCACAATTTTGATTTTGTTCATCGATAGTTAGCCTGGCTTACCTCAACAACCGGATGATGTCGGCTGGCTCGTATATTCGAATAACTCAGAGGCGCACCTTCAGTATTTACTCATGCTTCTTGTTTACCTACAACTCCACCAGCCAGTGACCTCAAAAAAACTCCGATTGTATCTCAATCGATCGAGGAACTCACACAAACGACAATCGCTAGAAATAATCTCGATATTTAATAATTTCATGAAGAATTCTTTAATATCGATCGATTCATTTTCAAAGTGTATATCAATCGATATTTCAAATTATTTATCAAAATTTTTTGAAAAAGAAACGACAACACCGAAATTCAAATTGTTTATTTTATACAAACTTATAAATATATTAATTTACCATTATTTTATAAAGTTAATTAAAATTTTTTTTAATCAAAAACAACTTTAGTAATTGTCAATTTACTTGAACTTTTTATTATTATAATTATAACTATAAATTTATCATCTATCTTATCTATTTTATCAAGTAAAAAACGAGAAACAAAAGATAAAGAAGCTCGTTGACTGTTTTATTTAATTCATCAACTGTTTTCTTTAACTAACTGACCAGTTTCTTTACAGTAATGTCTGAAGGGGTATTTTTTTTAATCTTCAATCAATTATTCTCTCTGATAACATGAATTTAGACAAATAAAAATAACACTCTTATTGTAGAAAGAATATAATTGTTTTTAACGTAAAAATACAAATATGTTATAATTACGTGATTGAGTATCTATACATATACTAATGTTCAAATACAAAACATATCTCCAATCACTTGCGCAATCACTTGGTCTACGAGATTCACTTGTTTTACCTCACAAAAATTTTTTATTTTTTGATTGTCTGTTTGATAAACGTATTTCTATTTGACTTTTATTTGATGATTTTTCAGTACTTAAATTTACATATCTCTACATATTTTTCAATAAAACACCATAATTTAAATGAATATAAATATATAAAAGAATTTAACTCAACTCATTATTTTATTATTCATTCCGATAATTCATTACAGATGGCAATTCTCAACATATTATGGGTAAAAATTACTGAATAATTAGCTAAGAATAAACATTATACGTTTGTTATTTTTTAAAGAGAAGAATGAGATTAAAATAAAATTTCCATAAAAGAGAAAAGAAAATTCGAATAATTTTTTCGCCTTTAAAATTTGAAATCACTCTATGTTCAAAAGATGTTTAGAAATAACTTTTTAAAGTTTGAAAGCATTTTTGAAAGTAAAGTTTTATGGAAGCATGATATCTCCACACTATTCGTTATTGTATACCATTGTATATGCATGTTTGATTCACATATTTTATTATAAATATTTATCAAATATAAATTTTATTTTTAAATTGCACATCAATCAATACATTTTTCTAAGTATAATAAAAAATAAAATTTCAAATAATTAATTTATTATTAATAATTTTTAATACGCTTGCACAGAATTTTGAAAAGTATTTATAATCAATTTTCAATAACAAGTTTTCTTATGCTCAACAATTTTACTCTTACCCTTTTAATACGTAGTTTCTTGAACTCGTGTGTAGAGATTTCAGATAGTATCTCAAATTTATTCGACATAGTACCCACTACATGTATAATAATAATCAATTTTCGAACATTGAAGGTGTAGGCTATTTATTACAAAACGTTTTCTCAACTTTAGATGTCTGAGATATAATTTGAAATTGAAATTTTTAAAATTATATACGTTGTGTGCTCAATAAGTACCCGACCTAAGGTAAAAAAACGTAATAGCAAATTTGAGTTTTTTTTGTGTGATAAAATAAATTCATAGATATATTTTAATTTCTGTAATTGTTTTATTTTATCAAACGAATTAAAATTTTTATTGCGACATTTTAAATTTTTGTCAGTGCGATGATTTCAGACGTCGAAGATTGCAGCATTATCAAATTCTTTATGTTGCAGAAGACATGCAGTAAAATCTACGATCTTTTGCAGTCAACTTACCTACATGAATCCCCACCGCTGGCAACTGTTAAATATTGGTTCCAAAAGTTTAAAGGTGGTCACGCCTCAATTTTTAATCAAGAAAAATCATGTTGGTCAGAAGAAATTTTTTATATTGTTGATAAAAATTGGAAAAATGGTCCAAGAAAAGCATTTAATTATCATGAAAATGCTGTCAACGATGCTCAACATCAGTGTTTGTGCAACCCAAGCCAAATCGAAATCAATGGGTATCGGAAAACTGTGCTCCAGATTTATAGCACGCATATAGTTGGTGAAATGATGCGATACCGCTTTCAGTGCAATCAGAACAATTTGAACCTGTGGGATCAATATGGTGAGATATTCATGGAAAATTTAATTACAGAGAATGAAACTCCACTCAATATGTGTTTGGCGGCAACAAAGTGTGAGTCAGAAGAGCTAAAACTCCCTGGAGAAAAGCCATCTTCAAAGATGCGAACGGGACAAGTTATTGACGAGCGATGATGGCTTCCATTACCTGGGATCATAATAGTGTTACTCTCATGGATTTAGCGGATAAAGGTATCACCATAAATGCTGCCTATTACAGACAACTTTTCGCTACCTCTAGAAAGAATAGACGAAGGCAGAAGAACCCGCCACTGTGGTTTCTCCACAACAATTCGCCAATGCATCAAATAAGCATTTCTCAGGCTATAATTGAAGGTCCTGGACAAGTGCATAGATTTAGCACCGAGCGATTTTTACTTTTTCAGACACCTAAAAAAGCATTTGATAACTATAAGACGAATAAAAAACTATATTTAATTACAAACTTATGAAATATGTTTAACATTAAAGTATTAACATTAAAGTATTTAACTTTTAAAGTATTTACGACAAAACTGGTTTCAATAAAGAAATACACAGAACAAAAAACTAAAGTTATCAGAGATGTGTATTAATGATAATTGTGTGAGTGCGATTTGACGAGTTTTTTGTGAAAGAATTTGTAATCAAATAGCATTTTTGTGAAAATCCTTTGTTAGAAAATTCAAATTTGAAATGAGTTTCGGGCGGGAATACAAAAGTAAAATGTCGACAGATAATTTACTAAACGAGTTGATGCTGAATTGTGGCAATAAAAACACTGATTCATTTTGAATTTAATCGAGTATAAGTTGAAACTGCCTTTTATCAGTGAGATAAAACAGGAAAATATTCATATCTTAAAAGAAACGTTTACTAACTTAAAACGAATTATTAATATTTGGAGTGATTTAAATTATTAATCGATCATTGATTTAATTCCCAAACGTTAACAGTACATCAGTTATGAGTTGAATGTTGCTTATTATAATTTGAAACATCCATGAGCGATATAAGCATAAACTCGTTTAGCATTCGTTATGTGGTTGTTCAAGTTCCATTTAAATTTCAATGTCAACCACAGAGAGAATAAATTTTCTGTACTTCACCCGCGACATAGGGACCCCCATCAGTGCCGCGGCTGAGCAACTACAATAACTCTGCTATCAATAATATTTTTTAAATGTTCTTGCTACTACTTAATCAGCCTAAATTTATGAAACCATTTGCATTTTACTTATATCGTGTTATTCAATACTGATTGATATAATTTTTGTATGATTTATTTTTGTTTGAATGTTTTCATTTTATTGTAATATTTTCGTGACTGTAATCCGGTCTGAAGAATGTAGGATCTATTGCTTTTATTATGTTACTTATTATTATGTATTCTTAATTTTATATCCAAAAATAACAAACAACATATCAAATGTAGAATAAACTTAATTATTGATTGTTAATGAGGCATATGTCCCTTTGCTATTGATTGGTACAAAATCGACCACACACCAACACGAGGTCAACCAATGAGTTTCTTTCAATCGATTCAATACTTTTAATTACTATTGACGATTATGTTTTCAAATGCATTTCGATAACTTTCGAAACTAAAGCAAACTTTTTATTTGTTTTTACTTAAATCCCACTTGCCAATGTTATTTTTATTGAATTTTCTTTAGCTAGCGTTCAATTACCGAGTAGAATAATTGATATTTCAAGAATTTTGATTTTACAAACTTTGAACTAAAATGAATACTATTCACAGTTCAAACAAATTCCATGAGACTAATTTGAAAAATTCTATTGTAAAATAATATATATTTGCACAATCACTGCTTGATGAACCGCACAGATATATCATTGTTGACACGAATGTATTGTTTTTTAATAACAGTTTGTATACTTAAGAGTGTTGCGAATTATGTATCTCAAAAGTCATTTTGATTTTGTTATTTATAAATTAATCTAAGTCGTATATTATAAGAATTTCTATAGAAAATTTTTCAAATGTTTATTTATTATTTATGAAATAAAAAACCTTCACGTGGAACAGGATTATTTGTGGCCAAAAAGAATTAAATTTTTTTTAAATTAAATTAATAGTTATTTGGCTAAAATATTCAATGGCTTCTTTCTTATTACCACTATATAATCGAGTATTTTCGCACTAAATCGCGGCGTAGTGAGTAGGTGCGTACGTAGGAGGACTATGAGGATGTATCGTCCCAAAAGTTTGAATTATGATCTTAATTACATAAGAATACGTTAAAATGTTTAATATTTTTAAATGTGAACTTTCCAAAATAAATAATATTTTGCAAATTAAAAAAATCCAACCCCAAAAAATTGAAATATGATCTTTATTATATTTCAGTTTTTTAACTGAATATTAATAAGAATAAGCTTAAATCCTTAAGTTTTAAAGAGGAGCCTTCCAAAATAATTAATATTTTGCAAATTAAAAAATCCCCTTCCGAAAAAAATAAATTATAATCCTAATAACTTCAGTTTTTAAACTAACATTTAATAATAATAAATTTAAATCTTTAAGTTTAAAATGTGAACTATCCAAAATAATCAATATTTAGCAAGTTTAAGAAAATCCCCCCCGGAAAAATTTAAGTTATGTTCTTAATTACATAAAACTTTAAAATTATTTGATGTTTGTAATGTTAATGTAGATAATACTATCCAAATTCATATGTATTCGGACACGTAAAATAATTCTTATTAAAAATTTTAAATCATAAATAATATATACTTATTTGTATTATAGGTGAATTAATTTGATATTTTACGATAATCTAAATACAATTCTAAAATAATTTGAAGAAATTAAATAAAAAAGTTAACTAATAAAAATTTTATTCGCATTTAAAAATTTGTTCTCAAATTCAGAAGAATTCGGACACTTAATAAAAATTATAATATAAATGTAGGCAATGAATTATTTTAAATTCAATATGGATTATTAGTAAAAACACATGTAGTTCTTATTGTTTAAATATTTCAGTCGATTAAATTTTCGTTATTTTTAAAATATGGTTCGTGGAAAAAGATGCATACGGAAATGCGTGAGAAAATATTTGCCATGCATGTTAAAGGAAAATCAGTAAGGGAAATTTCAAAAATTTTAGAGATAAGTAAATCGACGGTGTTCGATAACATTAAAAAAGCTAAATACCGTCAGAATAACTCATCGCCAAAGAAACCTGAACGACCAAAGTTGACTTCCGCTACTGATAACCGTTGTTTAAAGAGTTAATTCCTCAATATCGTCGTGCTACTGTTTAAGAAATCAACGAGAAATGGAGTATGCAAACAGGCATTTCTTCTTCTCCGTCAACTTGTCTACATCGAATACATGAATTAAATTATTCATTCTACAAGGTAAGATTTTCTTAATGAAATATAAGCATTGTGTAACACTTCTTTAAGGCTAAAAACAAACCGTTTCTGTTACCTATTCAAAAGAAATAGAGACTTGAATGGGCTCTTAATCATAGTAAATGGAGCCAAAATAATGGGAATAAAGTTATTTTTTCAGATGAATCTCGTTTTGAATTGTCTATGGGGAAAATGGAAAATCGGTCTTAAGACTTAGTACCGAGTCATTATTATCGGACTGTTTAAACCGAACTAGGAAATTTCCAGAAAGTGTAATGATTTGGGGTTGTATGAAAAGCAAAGGACTTGACAGTCTTCACTTTATAGAGGGCACAATGAACTCTACAAAGTATATCGAGATATTAAAGGAAAGTCTCATCCCATCTATTACTCAATATTTTGACAATGGAGATTTCATTTTTCAAAAAGATGGAGCATCTTGTCATACTTCTAAATTTACAAAAACTTGGATGATGAAAAATAATATGTCCTTCTGGACATGGCCTTCAGGAAGCCCAGATTTAAGTCCCATAGAGAATGTTTGGGTAATTATGAAAAAGGAATTAAAAAAAGGTCTAAAAATAAAATTGATTTGAAGAATAAAATTTTTGCAATATGGAATAGTTTTCCCATTGATAAATGTCAGCATTTATACAATTCAATGAATAAAAGAATGGAAGATGTCACAAAAGCAAAGGGCGATGTTACAAGATTTTAAATAGTATGTGTCCGAATTCTTTTGAATTTGAGAACAAATTTTTAAATGCGAATAAAATTTTTATTAGTTAACTTTTTTATTTGATTTCTTCAAATTATTTTAGAATTGTATTTAGATTATCGTAAAATATCAAATTAATTCATCTATAATACAAATAAGTACATATTATTTATAATTTAAAATTTTTAATAAGAATGATTTTACGTGTCCGAATACATATGAATTTGGGTAGTACTATATTGAATTTAAGCCATGTTATTTTATGGAAGGTGAAAATCGAAAAATTTTTAAATTTAGACCGAAACATGGAATTCGCAATAAATTCAATAAATTTAAATTTCAAGCTTCAACTGAATCCATGTATATTTTTTTTCAAATATTCCAGGATTAATAAATAATTTTATACAGCAATTTTAAAAATTATTAGGAAAGAGTCTCGTGTGAGGCATTAATAATTAAATCGGTTTATCCAGCAATTAATGTTCAATCAAGCGATTCATCAATTTTGTTAAAAGTTTTTGAGAGATACAGTAATTGCGTAATTGATTGTGTAATCATCATTTTAACATATATAAGCGTAACAGCTAGAATCAGGATCGCATGATGATGACGGATATTCAGTCGAAATATATTGCGTTAATAAAAAATTATTTAAAAATGGCGTCTTTTAATTTTTAAAAAAAATTGCCATTATTTTTTTAAATTTATCAGTAATTATTAGTTTGGCTTCATATTTTAAATAAATAATATGAATATATAATTACTAATGATTATATTAGAAAATTAATGAACATGTCATATAATAATATTTTCAAAAAAGGCATAACTAAAATAACACTACATATTCTTATGGAAAACAAGAATAAAAAAGAGATTATTAAAAAAATTTGTTAATAATTTGTAAATCAAAAATGTTCTTTTTAAACTATTCTATTGTTTAATAAAAATAGTATAATTGCATCGATGATGCTTCGGATTGTGTTGGATTTGATTAGAAAGCTAAAATTGAGTAATTACATTCAATATTAGAGGTTTAATCTCAAAAATTAGCTTTAAGAATACCCTTAAAAAACCAATTGTAAAACATGTACACCAATATTTTAAAGTGTAGAAGAGGCACTCTAAAGACAACTGGGATACTTATTGTATACATATAAACCAAAATGTATACTAAAAATTAAATTAATAGTGTTTCATTTTTTCTGTTTTATCCCAACCTCAGTTGATTATTGTGGTGCATTAACGCACAAGATATTGACCAAAATGTTCTTACTATGCTTTAACTAATTTAATTTGAATTACTCCCTTTTGATATCATCATAGTCTAAGACATGGATTGTGAGGTTTAATTTTACCACGTAGAATTGACTGTTGTGATTTCGAATTAGATTTTTAATTCAAATGTAGGAATATTTAACAAATCAATATAAAGTTTGATCTCAATTTAATATCTAAAGTATTAAACAAAAAATTATGGTTTGAACCACTCTAGGGATGGTGAGAATTTTTTAAGATCAATTGGTGCATGAATTCAATGATTAGCATTTTCGCTGAGAATGGAAAACGTATTTGGATAAATATGACATTCAAATTATCAATCAACCATCCGATTTATTGAATCAAATATTAACTATTTATCAACACAAAAATAAAGAGAAAGTACGGCATCTAGAAAAGAAAGGAAGAAACAGGAAAAAATGAAAAGGTTGATCAAGATCAAGTTTGAATTCCCTAACCGAAAAGATCGATAAAGTTTAAGCGGTATTAATTAATCGCTACGAACATGCGAAAAATTTAATTGATTAAAGAAAGAGTAAAAAGAAAATTCCGTCACTATCGAACTGTCAAAACGGAATCTCAAAATTTACAGTTTCGATTTAATTTATTGCAAAGTCAACAAGCAAAATATTCGATTGGCAATTCGAAATATATTCTAACTATTTCTTCAAAAATCATATCAAGCAATTCAAGCGATTGCATCATTTTTTGTAAAAACACATAAAGGTTATTGTAGTGCCCTACTTATGTCCTGGACATTCGTTTTTTTATGTATGCATGTTTTTTTTGCCTTTGTGCATTGTGATTTATTTATTTGTTTTTCTTTTTTTCGTGTATGTGAAGAATTGTAAAATGAAATTGGAAAAATTTTAACGAATTGTAAAAGAGGAAGAGTCAAAAATCAAAGGGAAGAAGGAAAGTCAGAATCAAAGCCATTATTCGTTTTACATTTACTTTATTCTTTAGCAAAAGGAAATATATCTACGATGATCACATGTAACACGATCTGAGAAACAACCGAAACATTATCTCCACTCATTAGTTGTTATAAACTACCAAACACTGGATCTGATCAAGAGAAAAATACACTGAAATTGGAATTAGACGAATATCGAAAATTGAGAGATTTATTCGTTAATTAAAAAAAACCCAGAAATAAAAACAGAAATATTTCTAATAAAAAATAATAATATTTACAAAGAAGAAAACAATATTAAAAAATCGATAAAAAATTTGAAAATTAAAAAAGGTTAAAAAATGATATCTATGGAGATATTGATTTAAAATTGCAAGTGGAATTAGAAAACCAAATCCAATTTTCCTATTCAATCTCCTTACTTTCGATTTATTCTTTTCAACCAGTAGTCAACTCAAGTCCAACAATCTGCCTTGTCAGTTGAAACTTGATTTTTTTATACAAATTCCATTATCGAAGAGTAATTATAAATTGCCAAATAACAAACTCGATTTCTCGTACAAATCCCATCATCAAAGAACTTTTATCAATAGACGAATAACGAACTAGATTCTTTGACATTTATTCAATTGCCTTGTAAGTGGTTGTGTTTTACATTAAACTGTTATTTGTTAGAAATACGAATCTCATTTTTAATCGAATCTTATTTTATAACTAAGTTCAACAAGGGTTGATTTTGATTAGCATAGCTATTACATCGGTTAACTCGTTTTCTCTTTTTATGATAGAGAAATTGATTGATCCTTTTTCCTTAAAACCGAAATAGGTATCTCTTAATTTCTCTACAATATGCTCTTTAGATGGTTCAGCCTAACCAAATAAGACTATAGACCCCCCAATAGGCCTATTATGGGGACGTCACCCTTTCGCTTCCACGTACGCTTTGATTCATTTCTCCTGATTTCTAGGATTGATTGGTTCTGCTCCGAAATATTTGTACTAATTGTTCTTCAGTTTTGTGCGCTGTTCTGAGAGGTCTGATGAGCCATCCCTGTAGTTCTTTCAGCATAGATCGCAATTTAACCCTTATGACTGTTCTTCTTGAGGGACTCTTGGTCTCGAGTCGATTCAATTCTGTCTGCTCCACGAATTTTCCGAAACAGGATTCGTATGAACACTGAAACAGTTTCATCCGTGGTCTGATGAGTTTTGGCATGTCTTCTGATCTCCGCCTGATTATGCGTCGATCATATCTTTCATCTTGAGTTGAGCACTTTCCTGCTGAATTATTTTTAAAAAGTCATCAAAGGAAGCGGTTTCTTCAAAAAACCATTATGTATCGACTCTCAAGCATTCTTTGATATGTTGCTTCTTTTTTTCTGAGATTTCTTACCATCTGGCATTGAGGATTCAATGACTTTTTTTAGGATCATCAGTTAATTGCAAGTAGCTAAGAGAGCGTAGAATGGGAACCGTCTCTTAGCTAGAATGTCCATTGGGTGAGATAAACCGAATTGTGATTTTATCCCTTCTGACCTTCTGATCCTTTCTTATCCCCAACACTAATCGAGGACCAAAATTGTGTAGGCTCTTCAGTTTCTTTACTAGTATGTCGATAGTCCTCCAATTTTTACACCCATAGTAAATTATAGGTAGTATACAGCTCTCAATCAATTTTCGCTTGCCTCGAATCAGTAGTTTTGGATACTTCATGATAGGCTTCATAATTCGTTGTTTGCCGTACACTTTCCTTATTCTTTCTCTGATATCTGACTCCCAAGTTCCGTAAGATATTATTGATTCAAGTTTACTTATTTTTGTCACCTACTTAATTCCTGACATCATTTCGCAACCTGCAGTTTGTTTTTTCGCATCACCATTTAGATTCATAATCTTGGTCTTTTAATGTTGATCGTTAGACCCAGTTGCTTGAATACCCAGTTTAGAATACACAGATATTTTGTTAACTCATTATAGTCGATGAGACAAAGGTCATTTGTATGTGCTAAGTGATTGATCTTCAGTTCGGTTCCGTCCTCATTTCGTAGTTTACCCCTTCTGACCTCCCATTTGTTTCTGCTAGTTTGAGTGATCTGTCAAACACAATATTGAACAATAAAGGTCCCAGGACACAACCCTGTCTTAGGTATTTCAACATTGTGAACTCATGTTCACCAACTGAACTCTTCCAATCCCTCATGAAATTTGGTTATCATGCAGATTATTCTGTTGTTTATGCCCAGTTTCTTTAGACATGCCTAAAGCACCATTCTTGGTACACTATCGAAAGCTTTCCCCAAGTTTATGAAAAAAGCATATACATCTTGGTTTCTGTACCTTGCTTCTTCTTGAATCTTCTGAATAACACATATTGCTTATTGCGTTCCAGAAACCTAATTGTCATTCATCAATTTCTCTTTCAATTATCGGGATAAGTCTATTTACTATAACCTGTGCCATTATCTTTCCTCCAATTTCATGCAAGAATATCCCTCAGTAATTGTTGATGTCATTTATTGAACCCTTTCCTTTGTATATTATGACTACTTTCGATTCTTTTCAACTTTCTGGAAGTCTGTTTTTCCATCCCAAAAGTGTTCAAAGCATTCTGTCAGTTTGAAAACAAGATTATGGTCTCCCCATTTGGACAGCAATAGTTTGTAAGCGTATCGGGGTTCCATTTTCCCTTTTATGTTTTCTCCATCCCTGAGATCTGCTGGTGGAATCTTTCTCAATTTTAATCGCTGTATGTATAAAGCTTGTTTGGAAAGAAATTAAAATGTGAATTTAAGAAATGAATTTTAAAAGACATGTTAACTCTCACTACCTAATAATTTTGAATTAAGTCTGAGGCTATATACCTGTAGTTGGTTGTTTTGATGATACCGAGAAGGTTTATGATAACATTTTGAAAATACAGCTATGCAATTGTTTCTCATCTTTAAGCAGATTTTTAAATATTCACTACTGAAAAGACAGCGAATGTTAGTACGTACAAAATTCCTTCTTTTATTACTACCTTATTCAAAGAAGGAAATATATTCCTAAGATAGTGGAATGCTTCGCTTTCCCAATCCAAGGCTTTTACAAAGTTATAATGAGCCATAACTTTATATAAAGTGGAAGAAGCAGAATTTCGTCTGCGTTTACTAATGTTGAAAGTACCAAGTTTTCTATTCCAAGTGTTAAATTAAATCTCTGTGACCAGTGCTTCACAATATAAGGTTTATTTTTATCCATGCTGCCCCACTCACATAGGAAACAACCAAACTTTGTAAAACCAAGTTGCATTTAGGCAAAATAGTTATCGCCTTAATATTGCCACATATTTTCCACTTGTAATCATGATGCTTGATACATCAAAACAGTGTTTACATACTTTTATACTGACTACGTTTGGAATAGACTTCATCGCATTTCCAATATAAAGTAAAACTGTTTTCAGACTGTCCCATCAACGAAATGTTTCTATTCATCTGGAACGTACGAAATTCCTATCTTAGATATAAGGCCGCATACATCAATCCAGAAGCACCAATCCCAATGTTCATCAAAATTCAAAAATTCAAACGATTCCATCTCTTTGGTGATACACATAAATCATGTTAGGATCAAGTAACGTCAAACCCTGAAACTAGAAGTTCAGATTTATTTTCGCTCAGGTCAAGATCTCGAACGAGGTCATTAAATTATTCTTGTGTGATGGAATGATGCGATTAATCATGGTCAAAAAAATTAGGATCAGATAAATTTTCACTAGGATTTTTTTTCACCCTTAATTTTCATCATAATCGTTTATATTCAAGGAATCTGGAAGCTTGGAATAGGTAGTTCTGGATCGTGACAGACAGGTCAGATTGCAGGCGGATAGGCCACTGATCTCTTCTTGGCTGTAGCAATTCAAAATACTTTCAGCTATAGCTATTGCTATTGTGATCATATTCTTCGCGCCCAATCATTGGTACATCAATGGCATTGTCGATCATGAATCATGGAACCACTGATAGAAGTGCTTAGCACTGCAATTATAGCATATATGAGGGAACCACGGTTTATCTTTGTCTCCAATCTGGTAGCCAAAATACAATTCATACACTTTATGCACAACTGGTTTCATTGACCTTTTGGTTTTCTCAAAACAAAGTCCACATATATAGAGCAGAATCTATCGACATTGTTCACAAATTGGTGAGGCATTCTCAATCAAATTGTAGTAAAAACTTTTAGATGAAGTTTTAAAAGTTTTTTTTTGAATATATTTTATTCAGCAAATAAAATATATTTAAAGTAACATAATTAAAACCAAAAAAGAAAACTGCATAAGTGCAAAATAATGTAACATATCTTCAATATTTCCACTGCAATATCTTCAAATCGAAAACTGAGTAAACTTTTTTCATCAATATATTTGAATTTAGCGGAGTTGAATTATCTATAAGGAGTTGATGTAGTTAAAGAAGCAAATTTGTTGTTGTACTGTGTAATCATTAAAAAGGAAATTTTGAATTGAAAATTCTTGAACTTCTCTAATTATATTTACTAATTATATTTTTTAAGAAAAAAAATAATTTTTAATTGAATATTTATAATTTAATAAAATTTATAAAGTCATGTAATAAATAAAAAGTTCTTTTTATTTTTTTTCATGAAGTTATCATATTTTCCACTTAAAAACCACTTAAAAGTCAAAAGAAATATAATTTCAGTTTGTCAATTGACAATTTAAATTGTCCCAAAAAAAGATTTTCTAAATTTGCAAGAAATACCAAAGAAATTGGCTGGTAATAAAAATTAATTTGATAATAATTTATAAATCCCAAATTTAAATTAAAATAAGTA
Organism: Girardia tigrina; assembly: GCA_001938485.1. Lineage (NCBI taxonomy): Eukaryota > Metazoa > Platyhelminthes > Tricladida > Dugesiidae > Girardia > Girardia tigrina. The sequence goes on along the minus strand of MQRK01161110.1, from coordinate 1,003 downwards.
AATAATTTTATAAATAATATATATGGTCAAAATTGGTAAACATTTTTTTAACTTATTTCAATGTTGAGGAATTCTGATTGCAGATTCGTTCTCAGCATAAAAAGTTCATACGAAATGTTATGAAACATTTTGAAATTCAAAAAAAGTCATTTTTTGAAATTATATATATATATATATATGTGTGTGTGTGTGTGTATAGAAATATAAAATGTTGAGTCTTGTAAACGCTATTTTATATTTCTGAAAAATATTTTTTTAAGATTTTTTAAATTGTTTATTGTACATGTTCCAAAGTTTTATACTCAGCAATAAAAAATTTAATATTTGTTAGTTTTATTGGAATGATTTTTTTATTTATTTTAATAATTCAAGATATTATTGGATAATAATGACAAAATTTTTTAAAATTTAATTTAACATTTTAAAATTTGAAAATCTTTTCCTTTCTTCATTTCGAATGTTTATTAATGGGTTAAAGTGTCTTATCAATAATGATTCACATAGCTGTCGCTCATTATATGAGCCAAAATCCTTCTGTAAAACTGAAAACTCATCCTTCGAAGCAGAAGAGGTACTTTTTTGACAATGTAACCAATGATTTGCAATCTTACTCAATTGACTCGATTGTGTATGCTCACTAATCTGGGTTTTGAGATCACGATTTGTCTCTTCAATGTACGAGTTTCTACTAACATTAAAACTAACAAATTATAAATTCTAGGGGATATAGTATGAAACATCGAAATATATTCAATTATTAATTTTTAAAATGCTTTAATAATAATAATAATTATTATTATTATTTATAAATTATTTAAAATAAAATATAATCGGTTCACTTAAGTGAACCCTGGATTACTTTGTAAATTAAAATTCTAAAATTATTATTTGTAACATAATAATGCGTCAATATTATTTTGGTGACTTTATCTGAGAATAAGTTTAGCTTATTCGAACAAAAAGTATCTCAAATGATATACAAATCTTCACTGATGAATCGTTA